>BQNB010037096.1:27037-49675 GCA_026074375.1 Tanacetum coccineum | reverse complement strand
GGTGCGGTTAAAACCCGCAAAAACCGCAAAAAACCCGCAAAACCGAAACCGCAAAAACCGCGCGGTTGCGGATCCTCACTTATTAAAAACCGCAATTGCGGATGCGGTGTGGTTTTTGCCAGAATCCGCACCGATCCGCACTATGCTCACCCCTAATTTCAGGTTCACACTAACAGGATTAATAGAAATTGCACAAATAATAATTTATTAACGCTATCAAAAGCTCGAAAGCGACACATGCACCTAAGAACCTGTTGTGGCAGCTGTTAAATTCACATTTATGTTAACATGATGAACGCTAATTAAACTTGGTGCAAATAAAGTTAACAAGAGAATGGAGGGCTTTGCTAGAATTGTTTGATAATCTCGTGAAATAAGATGAGAACTTCTACACTCTCAACCCATTCCATGCTGGGATGATAAAGTACAAGCTCCCTCAACTTAAGTCGAATTCATCTTGCTATAGAATCCCTGACATAGTCCCAAGGATACCACTGTTTGGGGATTGATTGATTCCCTGCAAGGCTATCTGTCTACTGGTTGTAGGCCTTTCGCTTTCTTTCTCCTTTCACAGTAGAGCTAGTTTTGATCCCTCTTCCTTAACAGTCGAGCTATATCTCCCCTCTTCCTTAATTGATCTCTCTGTGCGGTATACCTTCAATTCAACAAGTGCTATAATAATCTCTCTGTTTAGGCTGTGAGGAATATACTAACATCATTTTGGCTAATAAGAAAGAGGATCCTTCATTCTTTGCTTCTCCTGTAGTACTACTTGCTTACAGCTCTCAAAAGAGAAAAAGAGAAAGAGCTATGAGTTCAAGTAAGAAAGTGAAAGTTCAGTCCTCACAGTTTCCCTATCCCACTGCCAAAAAGAAGACAGCAACAATCTAGCTCCTCGTACTACTTCTCTCAGTAAATACCATTCTCTTAGTTAGGTAGTAAGTAGATAGACGGATTAGTACTTTTACCCAGGGGTAGCCTTCCTTGTCGCCAAAGAAGAATGAGAATTGATAAAGTTTTCTTGGGGTTTTTCGCTTCAATAGCAGAAGCAAAGAAGTCAAATCAATGCAGCTTTCGTGCCCAGCCTAAAGATCCTATCCTCTTGCAGCTGGAGCTCTTGATGGCACGTTCAAGCGAGTTTATGAATGAATGAAATCAGTTGAAGGAGCGGCCAAGGACGAAAGCTTTGATTGCGTTCTGCTATGGTTGGCTTTTTTCCTTGCCTAAAACAACTATCTTCTCTTTGCGAACGGTTAAGAATCCTCTTTGTATGCGCGTTATCTCTTGTTTATTCTTCTAGTTTTTGCTTCTTATGCTTATGAAAAACTGGGTGATACTCCGTTTCTTCTTAGGTTGTCTGTAAGTGTAGTTCGTGGTTCACGGGTGAGGTTACCTGGATAGGTGGGCAGTTCCTATCGGTGGAGCTAAGACACCTTCGAGAGATATAGCTGTAGCTCTTGATGACACGGGCAAGACAGTTCATGAATGAATGGCGAGTTTTCTATTTACTAGAATATCTTTCCTGCGAAGGAAGCTTCTTTTTAGAATTGATTGCTACCGGTGGTGAAGAAATTGAATCAACGGCATCGAATGCAAGCTCTGATAAAGTTTTATCTGATTTATGGACTACAACGACCTAAAGTAGCTAAATAAGTAGTTAAAGTAAGCTCCTGGCTAAAATGAGTCTTGGTTCTACCCACCGGCAAGAATTTTTCGACCTGATTAAAAGTTTGATTGTAGATTGGCTATTTCGGGGTTCCATGCCCATGGATTGCCTTATTATAGCTTTTTTGATTTCAAGCTCAGTGGTAGAGCGGTCGGCTGGTAACTGACTAGTCGGGCGTAGGTTCGAATCCTACTTGAAAAGCTTCCCTGGACTTTTTTGACTCTCTGCTTACTCCAGCCGTAAGTAAACTCGTAGAATGGGATGTCATCCACTGACTCCTAATTGCGAGAAGATAATTTCCCTCCTAAGTCATCGAAAAAGAGGAGGCCTAGCTATGAAAAGGCTCCACGGATGACTGGGGCTTAGGGCAAAAGAAAAGGAAGATCGTCTTGACTCTCTTAACTATGGGAAAATCGTTAGAATGTAAACGAAACACATGCTTCACTCTCGCTTTCAGTATTTTGACAAGAGGGGATCCGCCGAGTTGATTGAGTTGTCCTCTCAAAAGAAGAGACTGGCTAGAGATCTCTTTATCAAAATCTTTGGAACAAATGGTTGCCCTTGAAAATGGGTGTTTTTTTGTGGAAACTAATACTAATTAAGAATGCCATTGCTGTTGATAGCAGTTTTCCCAGGTTTGGAATTCATTTTGCCTCCAAATGTGTTTGCTGTTCCTCTCCTTGCATAGAAAGAGTGGATCACCTCTCTCAAAGTGATATTGCTAGGATAGATAATAGGGTCTCATTTCTCTCCCAGTCTCAATGTGGATTGATTTTAGAAAGCTCCTCTCTTCACCATCTTTTGGCTTCCTGGTTTAATGGTGCCAAATCAAAATCACAGTGTGGCTTTCTTAGGATCATGCTAGTGAGTTGTGCTTGCTGGGAAAGGACATTTTTCTTTATCGAAATTCTCTCATGTCTTTAGGGGGGGCAACAAAGCTGCAGATTGTTTGGCTGCTTATGGTCATACTCATTCAGACTCCATTTTATTTAATAGCTTAGGGTCTCTTCCTTTTGATTCTAAAAAGCCTGTTCATAGCCAAGGCATGTTCTTTTTTAGAGCTCCCTAGCTTGTTTTGATGTTCAGGGGTAAGGCCTTTATGTCCCCCCCTTGTCTTTTCTTTTTTTGCAAGAAATAGCGAAAGCGAGACGATAGTTCTCTGTCGGGTGAGAGAAGAGATAGAGCACGGTATTCTCACGGGCCGAAGTGCAAAGCCCGGTAGCCTATCCGTAGTTCGGAAGGAAGCCCCTATGGTCCAAATCAAGTTGCTACTTTCCCTCTGCGCTTATAAGTAGATAAGGTCAGACTTTGCTTGCTCTGAGACAGATTGAAAAGGGAAAGACAATATCAAAATGGAAATGTTTGAAATTGCTCCTTGACCGGAACGAACGGGATTCGGAGCTTGCTGACCCTTATACACAGATGGCGGATATAGAGAAAATGGTTCTTCCTACATCACAACCTAAAAAGATTGACCCGGGTATCCTTGAGGAGGGCCGGAAGTACCTTCCTACAAACAGAGTGGAGTGGTAAAGGCGAATGCGCCGGTTTACCCAATTAGGAACAAAAGCATGAAATTGCTTGATGGTTCTTGGTTTACGAGAATTTCTTATGCTGATGGTCTATCTACAATCATCCCCTATGCCCCAATTCGATCTGATTCAGGGCAGGAGCAGGCCGTGTATTATCGGTCTTACAGGGCCCTAAGAAGAATGATTCGCCGATCGAGAAGATGTGCTTCTCGCTCTACTTTGCAGCAACCAAGCTCTGACACTACTTCCTTTCCACAACAGTGTTGGTAATTGCTCGAACGGACCTGATTAAGTATATGCTGACCAGACCGGGGGAGAATTGGGAAGTGGATTCCCTTCAAAAAATGGGTCTGCATTGGCTAGGTCTTGTCAGAGCCTTTCCTAAACCATTTCGCCGGTACTCCTACCTTATACCCATCTGGGAAGCGCTTATTCCATGAAATAGCAATTCAAAAGGGCGTAGACATTGCTACTTACTCTTAAGAAGGTTCCTGGGGTTGGCTCCTCTGCTCTGTTTATTAATGAAATATCTGCCTCTTTCTGTCAAGGGAATGTTGCACATTTTTACGAATAAGTCTTTATTTATATTAGCATGAAATTAAGTAGTCAAAATTTTACACTAGGGTTTTCCCATACCATACATGCAAACATAACAAAGAAAACCAAACAAAGATAGTTAGCATAGATAGGAGTCTATCTCCAGTAAGCACCGGAGTAGACCCCCAAAAAGAGAAAGAGTATCCTGAGTATATCACAGCTATCAAAAAGGGTAGCACGGAACTGAAACCATTCATTGTATCTGACCTCGAGACAATCATTGTAAATAACATTCATAAGCCTTATGCCGCGGGTCTCATGATGGTTCATCCTGGTAAAATGATAGAAAAGGATATGATAATTCATACCTACTATAGTGAAGACTATAAAGTCATCCTGGATAGCTTTGAAGAAAGAAGTCGAAAAGTGATGATTGACTTGATCAGTATGATAGAAAGACTTGTGAAACAAGAGAAGAAAGCCAAAACTGTTTACTTCCACAACTTCTCAAGATTCGATGGAATTTTCTTGCTTAAGCACCTTGCTTGTCATCACCCTAAATACAAGATTAAACCACTTATGCGGAACAATAGGCTTTATGAGTTATCAGTCTATTCAGGTAAAGTGATGTTATTCCGCTTCAGGGATTCCTTGAATCTTTCTCTACACGACCTTTCATTTTGGTTGAATTCGAACCAATCCAAGCGACTTGCCTTTTATTAGATATTAAGAAAAATTACTATGCATGTGCCTTCATATCAAAAGAAAATACGAACTAGAAAAAACAGTTTTGATAGCGTCATCAATGAGGGCCTTCATACCACTACTACAGAATCAGTCACTTTTTTCCTCCGAAATTCTCAATTGTCGATTATGCCCTTGGCGACACTAAATAACCTAAATCCATGAGAACCCAAAAAATCCAAATAAGAGAGACGGCTCCATGAAAGTAAAAAAACAACGCTCATAAAAAAAAATATGGAGACATTCTGATTGAGATTCAAATTATTCCCCTCCAGACAGAAAGTGGACTTTTTCCTGTAGGAGTAGTGAAGAACTAAACGAGGCACTTTGTTGTTGTTGAACCAACCTAAAGAAATGGGATTGTGTCAACTATAAGATAGCTAGTTTTGGGGCTTTCGACATAAAAAAGCCTATCCAGCTTAGCTTCGCTATCGCTCATGACTTGTATTGTAGTCGGCCCGAAATGCCTCTGTACCTTTCTAATGCTAATGTCTATTCCTTAATTCCATTTTTGATTTGGAGTTGCGGTAGCTTCCGGCGCGGCAGCAAGGATAAGGATCTACCAAAGCCATACTAAGCGAGAAAAAGCCCTTTCTATCTTCTTAGACATAGTCAAAGCAAGTTTTCTTTTGCTTTATTGAGGTAAAAACCTGCTAAATTAAAGTGCAACAAGCACCTCTTTCTCAAAGTCAAACTTCTCCCCTTCTGCTTTAGTTTTCAATAAGGCACGCGCAGGGGGCGCTCACCTTTTTTGGTTTTGGCTAAAACCTTCCCGGCCCGGAAGGAAAGTCCTTTGTGATGTTTCATGTAGGCTTGGGTCCTTTTCACATCGGGCCCTATTGGGTTGGGGCACCCAGTGGGCCAATGCGTATAACATTGGCTTTCTAGACGTGGCTCATGTTGACGACTCAGTACATGGATGTCACGAGAGCTTATTGGCAATATGACGCTCTATTGGCTTAGTTTATGGTACAAAATAAAGTTCTAAATGGATAGGATAAATGTTTGATTGACTGATGAACAATGACTTTTGTACAAAGTCCACATTCTCATTTCGAATTTGGTATAAGCGAAAGTGCTGGTAAGTCCAGCCCTTCTATCTGACTTTGGCTCTCAATTTCATAAACCAAAAGCGTGCCAAAAGAATAGCTAACCTTTTCCTGTCGATATTGAATTGACCTAGTCATCGCGATTTCATATACCAAAAGAATTGTACATCGCCTAGAAGACTGGTCTTACTTCCCCTTTCGGTTCCTATAAAGTTTTTTTTAATAAGCTCTAGGCAACTACCTCACGGACGAAGAAGAAGCCTCAAGAAAGAGTCATCTTATACAGGTTAGCATGATACTTTCCCACTTCAGTGTGACCTCTGATCTTGCCTGTGCTCCTCAAGGAGAAAATCGATAGCCTTTAAGATAAGAGGCTAAGACTCCTGTCTGGTGGGACAACAAGCTTATGGTCACATGCCTCCCCTTGTGAAATAAGCTTAATCAAGACGCAAGAAACCATCTCGCAAGCAGCAAGAAGGAAAGCTTTTTAAGATGGAAATCCCAATGAGAAAGATTGCTCCGCTAGTTGCCATCATTCAATCACTGAAATCAGTGAAATTCTAGAAATCAGTCTCATTTCACCATTAGGGAAATCCACTTTATACCATTTCAATCTCTGTCATCAAAAAGAAAAAGTGCTAGCATCATTTCTCCATTGGGAGATAACCACTTTTTGAAATGAAAGATCAACTCTTCGAAATGGAATAAATCTCAAGTGTGAAATTACAGCTATATTTGCATCGACTATGTCTCTCATCGTTGTCTCCAGACATGCGAGTTCATTTTCGTATCCGAAGTCATCTAGCCTTCATCCAATCAGCAAGTTTCAAAGGGGGTTCTCCTTGTCTCTCAAGCTCAGGTTTGCAATACTTGTACATGAAAGCAGTGAAATACCTTTGAATATAAGAGGAATTGAATATCTCACTTCAATACCGATCATATCGAACTGTTATACCTTAATACGATACTTCCTCCGAAGCATTCTAATGCACATACGATGGAATTCCTTTCCAGTAAGTAAACTTCGACAGCAAGGCCCGTTTTCAACTTGTCAAGATGCCACGTCTAAACTGTTACATATAATGCATACCGAAATCAGATCGGGTAGTGCCGCGATGGACTGCCTTTTTTGCCTTTCCGTGGCTAAGTACTTGACTACTTCGAAAGACATCAATCTAGTTTATTCAATAAAGAGATTTTACCAAAAGAACAGTTTTTTTTTTTTTTTTTTTATTTTTTTTTTTTCTCCATTCTACCCCTTCTAGCGAGTTTATTAGCATCTGAGGAGTTCTTACAACTGACTTGACCCGCATCTCATGCCTAAAGGGTCACATCTGCCTAAACTAGTTCGAAGTACACCACAACAACGAATTTAAACTTAACCCGCTAACCTATCAAAATGGTTCAGTACTACCGATGGGTTTTGAAGATATGGTTAGCTATCTTACCAGGAAAATACCAAGACGATTCACTAATTTTTATTACACATTGCCACCAAATAACACGTTATCATGTATGAAAGCAATCAAGAATGATTATGATACTAATGTTATGTACGACATTGCAAAAGTTTCTAGGAAGCTCCAGCTTTTTGTTTCTCATTATCAGATAGATCTAAGCACGGTGCTGATTCCGAACGATGGCTCTCTAGAAGAATCATTTGCAGGTATCATTTCTGAAGAAACTAAAATAAAACTAAAAGAATCACTCAGCTATCTACATCAAATGCAGAAAAGAAATAATAAAAAGTTCGATTACTATGAACTTCTTGGTAAACTCGGATTTATTAATTAAACAAAACCTACCACACCATACATGCAAACCATTTTCAATTTTCTGGTTCACAACAACGGTTAATTGGTGCTCGATGACACAAAAACCACGATGTACGTCAACGGTGGAACAATGAACATCAACATTTTAAGAATGAAACTAGAAGAGCTAAAACAATTTTTGTTTAATATTTTGGCTACAAAGATTCATGCTCTTTATTATAAAATACCGCACAATGGCTTTTCAATAACCGTCAAACTTAGAAACAACTATGATATGCATGTCATGTTTGATATATCTTCAGCGAATTACAAATTGGAAATTTATATTGTCCACCTAGGTGTCGATTTTATTATAGCCAAATATATTTTCCCAAATGCTAGCTTGACATAAATGATGAACCATGTAATAACCAACTACACAAGTAAAAGCGAAGACAGTAAAAGGGAGGTAACACAAAATGATTACACTTTCGATCAAATGATTGAATGGGAGGAACAAGAACACTTTGAAGACGAGAAAATCAAAGAAGTTCAACGTCGATATTTGAAGAATTGTATGTACTAATATTCGTGTAACTCGATATCTATTAACAATGTCTTTTCAATGTACACACTATGTTACTCTTTTTCTATCAATTCAATAAATATGTACGGATCTTAATAAAACAAGTCAATGATAAAGACTAATCAATGACAATGTCCATTATCTCTTATAAATGTACAAGATATATGACATGATTTGACAGTGAATTTAAGCTTTGTAGTCTATTAATAAAGACTACTCATATTATTTCCCCTATATTAACTAGGTTGTCACACAAACACACACACACACACACTTTTATTCTTTTTACAAAATAGGTCTATGGCTTCTTTTGTAAACGAGGCACGTAAAACAATTGTTTCCAAACTACAAAGGGAGCTTGAAGCTGAAGCCACATTTTCAAATTAGTTGTTGTGCAACTTAACTCGTTATCGTAAGCAAATGCGTATCCATGAGATACAAATGACAATGATTAAAAATATGCTTACAACGAGCCTTAATAGCTACGGATTGCATGCTCTACTCATGACCCATGAAGCGAATATATGCACAACAAACAACTTGATCAGAGCAAGACAAGAATTGTTGAGAAGCATTGCTGAAAAGCAAAAATTCATTAACAGTTATATGGCAATATAGATTCTAGAATAATGTTGCTTAAGACGATTTGGCCAACCATGTGTGTTGTTGTTTGTTTTTTTAAGTGGGAAAATAAGGTTGCCAGTCTACTAGATTATATCTGGCTTTTCTACTATGTATTGTTTTTAATGGATAATGTGAATCAAGATTGTTATTCGTGTGATTTATTTGAAGAATTGCAAGTTTTTAATCTTTTATACAATGATAATGTTTACAATGCATTAACAAATGTAAACTGACAATCATGTACATTAACAATAATTAAGAATATTAAGGTGCCAATGGTACTTCAGATCCAAGTTGGTGGTTTTTTCTACTAAGCTATAATATTCAATGGATCATATGAACCAAGATTCTTGGTTTGAGAGAATTTAATTGAATAGCTCATCAAAGACACAATAACTAAGAATTAAAGTGTAAATTCATGCTACAATGCTAAAAAGAACTTTAAAAATATCTTATTGCATTTTTACTACAATTAGATAAACTAATTAATGACAGCTTATTTATCACTACAAACTTACAAGATATCATAAATGTTATAGCCATGAAGAATTTAATTTTAGTCAATTTGATAATACCACTCGAATGAACACTATGTTTATCGCTAAAAAATCGCATGCGATTTAGTGACATAATTGACAATATAGCTTTTTTAGACTTTAGAATGACAGTTCACTACAAATATATTAATTGTACCTTGGAACTGATAATACAACTGAACAGGCATTATTTTTTAACACTAACAATATCACGCAAGATTTTTTTATTGAACAAATAGTCTGACAAGTCAATTAACTTTTTTTGACATTCAATGATAATTCAACTGCAAATATCATTCCATTAGAGCTTATATATAAAACACAAACTTGGGGAACCATTCTCCATACAAAAACTAGTATTTTCACTCACCATAAATTATTTAATTGTATTCTTCCTTTCTATCATGCTATTACCCAGAAAACGTTAGGTTTTGAATGTCCTTATGAAACTACAAGAAGCACTTCATGAAGAAAAGCTATTTTGGAGTGTAACAAATTTTATCCGTATGCTCGTTTAGCTGATAGGTTTACGGATCGTAGGGTGGAAATTAACAATCTGATGGTTTTGCACGATCACCCACTAATTGACTATGGTAAGTACGCCATTGGATGCATGACAGGTGCGGGCAAATATAATTAAGTGTGTATACCTGACAGAGTGTTCGAGATGAGATTGGCTACGTGATTATGGAGTAGAGAAAAGACAATTGATAACGAACTACAGAGACATGTAAAAGGATTACTGCTTAACACCAGTTTGCTAACCATCTTTGTAGTTGTTATTTCGAAGTTTTTAAAACCTCAAAAAAAGGTTGGCCTATGAGTAATCTCGTGTTGTAATGCTATTAATGAATATCGTTGATTTTTAAAAAATTTAGTTATCGTTTTATACAATTGAACTGATAAAAAAAATTAAATAACCCCAACTGACACACTTTGCAACATCATATCTTATGCATATTAAATTATTTTCGTAACAAGTTTTGGTACACTTTGTAAACCTCATCAAAGACAACACTACCGACCAAAATAAAAAAAATCACAAAATATGTTATCAATAGTCGTAAAACGGTTCATAAGAATAGCTGATATCGTTCTTTTTGCAAAACTTTCCTACACCTAATAAAAAAAACCAACCTTAAAATTTTAAATTTACAAAAAAAAAAGTTCTCACTTCAAAGTACATGCGTCGAACAACAATTATATTTTTCATTTTTTTTTAAAATTCGTAGCTTTGATTGACAATGCGACACGTGTTCTTCGAGCTCTCAACTCACAATGTTGCGCGATCAACATGGTTGATATGGAAAAATGATTTTGTCATGGTTGAAGCAAGAAAATTCGATTTGAAATTGGTTGTTTTGATAATTTTCGCTTTTCAAAAATAATGAATGTGGGATTCCTATATTACCCCTCCATTATCTAAAAGTTAATGTTTGATTTTTAATTTAATTACACTTATCCATAAGTGATTTCACCATTGATTCACATATCTACCGATTTTTTAATGCGGATTAGTTCACGCATTCTTACATTTTTTGGTTATAAAAAAACCTCACACTATATATATATTATAGATATATATATTTATATATTATAAAGTATATATATATATATATAAAATAGAATATATGATATATAGTAAGTATTATAGAATCCGGATCGATTGAGAAGTTTTATATTTTGAGAAGATTGAGAAGGATTTTAAAAATGATAGATTTTTAACTATGATTCACGTTTTTCAGCTTACAACTCATTTGTAATGTATTGATAATCTAAAAAGTTGTTGTAAAAAAATCGAATCAATTTAAAAAATCTTTCTGTTTTGGCAATATAAGTAAAATACTGATCTTCTATAGCAAATTTAAGAAAATCAATACCATACTCGATTTTAGAGCAATGATTTGTGAATCAATTTGTGATTTATACTTTGATTTCACTATATAAAATGATGTTTTACTTCTTTTAACAAATCAAAAAATATGAATCGATTGGCGCAAACGTAGATTTCCTCCAATCTTCTCAATAATAAAAACCATTTTCAGACGACCGAATGGCCTATATAAGATAATATAGTATGATAAATATAAATATTATATATATTAAATATAAATATAATATTATATAGTATAAAATAAGAGATCCAATTTAAATGGAAGTATGTGCTTAAAGTTTGATTAAAGTGAGAAGCAATAAAATCACAAATGTCATAAAAAATAAACTATTTAATTAGTAGTTGGTCCGTAGTACGATTTGTTTGGTTCCGATGTATGAGTTGTAGGAGTTATTGGTATCGTTGTACAAGCAATTGGTTCGCGATTTTTAGTGATAATTACAAGTTTTTGTGTATCAGTGTTTATCATAGTTTAGCAATATATGATTTAACTCATATGTAACTTGTAAGTAGTGTATTAATCATTTTCGAATAAATATAATTTCTATTAAAAATTGTTATGTGAAGCAAAATTAAGTATCATATGTATCATCTATAAATGAACGGCGTATTAAGTTTTTTTGTAGGTTGTAGCATCAATATATTATGTATAAGATTTAATTCAGTATCTACTATAATTAAATCACATATTAATTAATAATACGAATGGTTAATGAATCACTTCAAATTTTACACAACTATAAGACTGACTACACAACAATAACCTCCCCTATATAAATATAAATATATATATATATAGTATTTAAATAGTTACAATGTTGCAAAACCCCCCCTATGGCGATATGACTTGTGATAATTGTTATTTAATTTTTTTTGGATTAAAGATTTACTTAAAGAATTCATTGTATAAACATAATTTTAAACTTTTATTGACCCTGTCTCAAACTACCTTTTTGAGCTGAAATATTTGATATTAGTAATAATACAGACAAGTATCAAACAAAACTTAAACCTCACGACTCGTCTTGGGACATACATATATGAATTCATGACAACCCCTCTTTATGCTTTCTGCTCAAGAAACATCTTTGATCAATCTTGTCAAGAGTCGAGAAAACAGACCTATACGTACCATGCTTGCTAATTCAAGTGCACTGATCATGCAACAAACTTAATCAACCGGCGAAATCACCACCATAACTTGTCACTCACTACTAACGTGAGGAATTTAAAAACAAATGTATATCACCTGCAAAAACAACCTATCGCTGGAGAATAGTAACACGTAAAGTTATCGAAACATCAATGGTCTTCCTTTTCTTAAACACAAACCAAAATAGTATATAGTTTTAACCTGATCTGTGTCCAACCCCCCATGCAATGCACAAGGCAGTCTTTATCGAATAAGCACACACCTAAAGCTCTGTTTTGTAATCTTCTTTAAAGCGAGTTGGAATAACCAAAGTCTGCTGACAACAACTGGTACCCTTTCTGCTATTCCCAAGTCCGGTCCTAATATCTTCTTCTCTAAGCATGATGTAACGAATCAAAAAGACTTTTGTCATACTTAGGTTATCAAGTTCAAATTACAGATGATCCAAATACTTGATCTCTGTCATTTGCTTACTTATTATACTTCTGATTCTCGGTCATAATTTCCACATGCTGGTGAATGGAATGGTTAGCTTTCAAGTTTGAAGAACCAATGACAAGCTGTATATAACTTAAGTACTAATATGTCAACACCATGTTCTAAAGAAAATGCATTCACTCTATTTTGTATTTGATTGGTATACGAGTAATAAAAGTGATTCATCATTGACCCCGTAAGAATTTAAATAAGATAGTTATACAATATAATTATAGTAGTTTAAGTCTACAAAGATCAGGAACCAAATAGATGCATCATCTAAGCTAAACCTTATTATGTTTAATATCTCAGTCTTATATTTAATACTAATGCATCATCTAGGCTACACCTTATTATGCACCACTCTAGAAAAAATACTTGAACAATATGTGGGTGGAAAAATTTGAATTGAGTTCATCATACCTGATGGCATCTTTGGCAAGTGATATAACCCTTATCATTACACTAGTGATGAACAATTCCTGTTCACCCGAGCTCGCCTTGTGAGTATCCAAGGGAAAAAATTAAGTTACGGTTAATGATTTACGAACAACGTGAAATTTTTATAGAGAAAAAAACAAAAAAAAAAAGAAATGAATAAATGTTATATCAACGAAGTAATGTAAATTTTAAGATTGAGATTAACAAAGTAATTTTAAAAAAAACTTTAAAATTCCCCCTACTTTTGTAGAATTCCACATCAAAAAAAAATAAAAAAAACATATCTGATTCATATTAGTCTTGTAACTATGGTTAATCGTTTATAACTTATCAAGTTTGAACTTGATTTGAATTTTGTATAAATGTGTATGCCGCTGACAGTAGACTTGTACAGGTGATCTACTGTCCTCGCATATCCGTGCACGAAGAACATCTCTCCTTTGTTCTTATCAACATAATCCATTATAGTTCCTTATATTCCTTTTGTACGTGCCATAAATGTACCATAGATCCTTATGATGTTCTTCACTCATATGTTCTTTGTTGTATTCAAGTTTCATTCGAACCCAACCTGTGTATAGCCATTTCATTTTGAAGATGTCTGCCTATGGTAAGACAGTTAGGGGATATTATTTTCAAACTTTTATTGTTACTTAAAAGCATGTGTTCAATATATGTCAGGCATAAGTTTTTCCTTTGCTCATCTTTACTCATAAGAAATAGTTTTTAATTTATATAGCATGTAATTAAAATAAATATACAACAATTAGTACTACCCATTATAATATAATGATTTAACTACTTTGTTACCCTTAGTAATCTTTGCCTCGAAACTAACAACAGCTATGTAATAAATTAATGTAACAAAAGGATTAGAGACTGTTTAAGGTGTGATTCTTTTTGCTAGTAAAAGTGAAACAATAAGTTTGAGAATGGCATTATACTCTAAAAAAGCGAAACAAAAAGTGAAACAATAAGTCTTGTACACGATTACATTTCATACTCCGCCATTGGCATTTTCAAATTCCCAATATCTATTTGTCGGTTTTCTTCCTCCAATTATCACATACGGTATGAATTACGCCAAATACATCAAAATGGGTGTATAAAACATAGGAAAAATTAGTCATTAAAAAATGGGTATAGACTAGGACAAATTAGTCCATTAGGACATAATTGTTGACTTGCGCTAAAGTAAGTGCGCAAACACTCTTATGATTGCAGTAACCAAAATGCCCAGAAATATCAAAAACCACCAGATTGACATCGATCTATACATATGAGCTCTTACAAAAAGCAAAAGAAAATAAAGGGTTGCACCCATTGATGCACAAGTTGGTATTTATACAGGTGTATGACAAATACATAGAGCATAGAAGATCGACATAGGACTTTTTAGGAGTTTGTTCAAGCGTTCCTTATCAGGATCTTGTGTCCTTCTTTCCTTCGCATAATCTATAAATCGATTCCATTTTCTTATCAATAAGCCTGGTGCCCCCCGCAAATCTATTCAATGCCAATGCTTACATAAAGAGGCGCTAACATTGCAAGGGCATCTTGCATATTAATCATCAATGGCATTCATAAAGACGGCACATCCTAACACTTTTGAAAGAACAGTAATGCTTAAACAAACCCTATTCCTCATAAACTGTGAATGTCTTAATTTAGGCATTTCGCATAACAAATAGTTTTCACATAAGGATTGAATATTTAATAAACCAACTAGGTGGTGGTTTTAATTTCTACATTACAACACTCTACCGCAAACTCCATAACTACCTTAAAAAATGCAAAATAAATTTATTCTGGGCAACATATTGGCGCAGTCAACACACCAATTCGAGTCGAGAAGTCTTTACAACACTCTCCCGTAAACTCCATAACTATCGTTTTATCTTTATGACGGATGAAATCTTTAAAATACCCTAAATCTTGTACCAATACTTCCGTTGGCTTAATTTTAAAGCTTTCTCAGCCTTCATAAGTCCTTCCCGAACGCAGACAAGGGAACTCATCAGGAAGGTTGTCAACGGGGCTTGTGAAATTTTTCGCGACCTCTCAGTCCAAAATAATATATAGACAGTTAGACACTGAAGTAATTACAATGATATACCTATAGTACCGCCCAACTCAATAACACAAACGTCAGGTGAACCTTCTTTTCTATCCACGGGTATAGCTGCAACGCGTTCTATCGAATCTTGAATGGCATTTGTAATATGTGGCACAACCTGAATCATTTTTCCTAGATAATCTCCCCTTCATTCCTTGTCAATAACAGACTTCACCTAAAAAATGTAACCAATTAGTCCATATGTATATCAACTGTGTCAAAAAGATTGTGATCTAATATATCTTGAGCAGCTAGTCTCATTTTCAGTACCTGGTTTATCTTTCCGGTGGTGATGGCATTTGTCCATATCTTTTGACCAAGTCTTGCTCATCAGAATTGAAAAAAATACTTTGTTGTAAAAATGGTCAGAGCTGGATTTAGGAGATGCACAAAGGCAATATAATACAATCTCTTTAGTGTTTTCAACAATCAGATATTATTTCTGATTCTGTTTGACACATCGACTTTGCTTAAACAGGTCAAATAATACTTTGTAGTAAAAATGATAATAGATAAAGTGGGCCGAATTAGCAAAAATGAAAACAATATACGGTTGTAATATTATTGTTTCGGTAAGAATTCAATGCATTAATCGTCATAGGAAAATAGATAAGCATCTTTGTGGGTCAACTAAAAAAAACCCATCCATCCCATTTTTTCACTTGCGCAGCTAGCCATTCGTTTTCACCGTCTACCTGAAGCCTTCACCGTGATGTAATAAATATTTTATAAAATGCCAATAAACCGTCTCTGCGTTGTTTAATATATAGAGGTCATCATTGTGTGAATGCTGGATCTTTTTTTGTAGCACGAATACGCGACATTGCATACCTACAATTCTGTGACAAGCGTTGGACATTTATTACATCAGGACTTTCTCTTCAAATGTTGATGAAAGCACAAGAAATGTTGTTGAGTTAAGATAGTTGGCATGTGACTCCGAAGCTACTTATGCCAAAGGAGACTGTCTCTTCGGAGTCCTTCTATCCATTATCTACAAATACTTTCCTAAAAACAGATAATTTGCATAATAAAGCAGCATGTATATAATAGATTAAAAAAGACAAGCATGTGACGGTATTAACATGTTAATGACCCTTAGAAAGATAGCGCCACTTACACTTATTATCCACCAGGCATTTTCCATTCCATGTGTGTCCTTTCCAGCAATCAGATTGTTGAACTTACATCCATCATGCATGTCAGCAACGTGATCATCCTTTAGATGTGTCATGAGTCAAAAGGATGTCCAAGTGGTTCTACAACTGATTCCTCCATAGAAAAAGGCTTATGTAGATTGTTCAAAACTATATGATGCTTTTCACTTGCACCTCTTAAAGCCATTACCACATCATTATATTTTGACAATTTAGGCTGAAAGTCAAAAAATCATAGACTACATCGGAGCTCATTAGCCATGCCAATAAACTAATCTACTTTGGAAACTTCGTTATAGGTAAAATGATGTGTCCAAACAGTTATAGGGTGTTACTTTGATGTATCGAATGTATTACTAGTTTACTTTTATGTCGACTATATCTAAAATAACATCTTTAACGGGGCATTGGTAACTCGGATCATATGGAGTTTCAATGGAAGTAGAGGTGTCGATCCCTATAGGAGCAAAGAGCTATTAATTCGTAAGTTCTATAGTAATTATTAAGTAAACCTAAACTAAAGGCAAGTGGGGGGGGATTCAGCCTAAGAGACTGACACGAGGTTTAGTTATCTAACCTAGGGTTTTGATGACAAGTAAAGCAATAAACACACATAAGAAGAATAACAAACGATAGAGGAGCAGTCAAACACTAATGTAAGAAAAACGTATCAACCATGAATAATCTGATAAAACGCAGGTTTGTTTATTAGTGCAATGATTGACTTATCTCAAAGGGCATATCATTCCTAGACTTAGGCGATATTTCTTCTTAAGACCTAGACACGCTAATTCTGTCACAATTAGACGCATTCGTATAAATCAAGCATTTGTTGATTATAATCTATCTTAGGAGAACTGTAATGGTGCTCTTACTAAACCCTAGCTCATCGAGACTTTACCCACTTACTGCTTAACGGTTCTTTATATACTAGTAGTCCACTGTCCGAGTCCTTACTAATAGAATAAGAACGTACTCGTTGATACCAAGGTCACCTTATGGCTCAACTAAGCTCACTAAACCTAAGGCAAGGATTGGTCAATATTTGTGATCCTATGATTCTAGATATATAAATTGCAATATGGAGAGCTATCCCGGACTCTTAGCCTACGCCCAAACAACACCGAAGTTGCAACGCATTAAATATGTAGGACTAGACCCAGTTGAATGATAGGTCGCATACTTATGAGAACTATCCGATATCTAGTTAAGCTACAGGCGATATCCTAAGATACGGATTGAACGCATATTAAAGCACATAAACGAGTATCATTCGATAAACATAATCAACAATCAACGATAAATTAAGCAATCAAGATAAACAAACCAAACATTAAATCTTCATAAACATGGCTGATACCTAAAGGTATCAGCCGATAGTCATTGTAAAAATACACATGGTTTCATATATGAATGATTAAAGAAAAGAAACCATAACCGAACGCGTATTGGGTAGCACGAAGATTACAAGAGTTTTCCTATGATCTTGAGGCTTTTTTCTGACCTTTTATGCTCCTTTATTCGTCTCTTGGTCGACTTGGTGGTTTAGGGATTCACTTGCATACCTAAAACTGAGTTTAGGGTCGTCTATTTATAAGGTTTGGAAATTGATCGATATGATGTATCGAGCGATGTGGGATACGGCGTATTGGGGATTTATTGGAGTAAGGACCACGTTTGATATCTTCCATAATATTTATTACTATATTGTGAATACGACGTATTGATGTCTCCTGGATACGGCGTATTGGGTCTTCAATCCATCGTGGTTATCTGTGAAGGGTAGGCGCGGATACGTCGTCTCTTCCTTGATGGATACGGTGTATTGGTTGTCAAAACAGTAATCTTTAAAATAGCTTCGTTTAAGCTCTAGAATACGTGCCTTTTAGTCAATCTTTACCAAGTAATCCATAATTACTGCAATTCTCAAATACAAACAATTAAGTAACAATTCTTTTCAATAATTATACAAAATGGGTTAATTACATAGGATAAATAATGCTATAAAATGACGTTATTTAATGTCATCGGTATTCTTACGGGATGAAGTGCAAAGCCCGGTAGCCTATCTGTAGTTCTAAAGGAAGCTCCAATGATCCAAATCAAGTTGCTACCTTCCCTTTGCGCTTATAAGTAGATAAGGTCAGACTTTACTTGCTCTGAGACATATTGAAAAAGGAATGACAATATCAAAATGGAAATGTTTGAAATTGCTCCTTGACCCAAACGAACGGGATTTGGAGCTTGCGGACCCTTATACACAGATGGCGGATATAGAGAAAATGGTTCTTCCTACATCACAACCTAAAAAGATATATCCGGGTATCCTTGAGGAGGGCCGATAGTACCTTCCTATAAACAGAGTGGTAAAGGCAAATGAGTCGGTTTACCCAATTAAGAACAAAAGCATGAAATTGCTTGATGGTTCTTGGTTTATGATAATTTTTTATGCTGATGGTCTATCTACAATCATCCCATATGCCCTAATTTGATATGATTCAGGGCAGGAGCAGGCCGTGTATTATCGGTCTTATAGTGCCCTGAGAAGGATTATTCGCCGATCGAGAAGATGTGCTTCTAGCTCTACTTTGTAGCAACTAAGCTCTGACACTACTTCCTTTCCACAACAGTGTTGGTAATTGCTCGAATGGACCTGATTAAGTATATGCTGACCAGACCAGGGGAGAATTAGGAAGTGGATTCCCTTCAAAAAATAGGTCTGCATTGGCTTGGTCTTGTCAGAGCCTTTCCCAACCCATTTCGCCGGTACTCCTACCTTATACCCATCTGGGAAGTGTTTATTCCATGAAATAGCAATTCAAAAAGGCGTAGACATTGCTATATACTCTTAAGAAGGTTCCTGGGGTTGGCTCCTCTGCTCTGTTTATTAATGAAATATCTGCCTCTTTCTGTCAAGGGAATGTTGCACATTTTTACGAATAAGTCTTTATTTATATTAGCATGAAATTAAGTAGTCAAAAATTTACACTAGGGTTTTCCCATACCATACATGCAAACATAACAAAGAAAACCAAACAAATATAGTTAGCATATATAGGAGTCTATCTCCAGTAAGCACCAGAGTAGACCCCCAAAAAGAGGAAGAGTATGTTGAGTGCATCACAACTATAAAAAAGGGTAGCATGAAACTGAAACCATTCATTGTATTTGACCTCGAGACAATCATTGTAAATAATATTTATAAGCCTTATGCCGTGGGTCTCATGTTGGTTCATCCTGGTAAAATGATAGAAAAAGATATGATAATTCATACCTACTATAGTGAAGACTATAAAGTCATTCTGGAAAGCTTTGAAGAAAGAAGTAGAAAAGTGATGATTGACTTGATGATAGAAAGACTTGTGAAACAAGAGAAGAAAGCCAAAACTGTTTACTTCCACAACTTCTCAAGATTCGATGGAATTTTATTGCTTAAGCACCTTGATTTTCATCACCCTAAATACAAGATTAAACTACTTATGCAAAATAATAGGCTTTATGAGTTATCAATCTATTCAGGTAAAGTGATGTTATTCCGCTTCAAGGATTCCTTGAATTTACTCCCTGGTACGCTTCAGAACCTAGCTATGAGTCTATGCCCCGATCTTGGGACTAAAGGCTCTGTTGACCACGAGAGTGTAAACGAGAAAAGTCTTGAGAAAGAAAAGAGGTATTGATAGAGTATATGAAGACGAATATCCTTCTCTTAGGTGAATTCATGCAAAAAGCACAAAACATCTATTGGAAGCTGTACCAGCTAGATATTGAAAGCAAAATCACTCTTTCATCTCTGGCTCTAAACATCTTTCGTCTGAGATACTATAATGATGAGATCTTTCCAATACACATTCCTAACCAAAATGAAGACACCTTCATTAGGAAAGCTTAATATGGAGGTCATACTGATTCTTATAAGCCATATGGTGAGAATCTTTACTACTATGATGTGAACTCACTCTATCCTTTTGTAATGAAAGAATATCCTATGCCTTGTGGTAAACCTGTATGGTATTCAAATCTGGAAGACATGGACATTGATAGCATGTTAGGCTTTATTGAGGCATATGTGGTATGTTCGAAGACAATCAAGAAGCCCTTTGTGCCATATCGTTCTAAGACGGGTACTCTGATCTTTCCAACTGGTGATTTTTAGCAGTCAACTATAGCGAGGAATTAAAGTATGCAGTAGGCCTTGGGTACAAGGTGGTCCCTATCTCAGGCTACCTCTTTGAGAGGAAGGAAAGTCCTTTTAAAGACTTTGTTAGGTCACTCTTTTTAAGTAGGTTAAAAGCAAGGAAATAAGGAAATGATGCTTTTTCCTATGTGTATAAGATCCTTATGAATTCACTCTACGGTAGATTCAGGATTAACCCTAAAAGCACAATCACAGAGGTGTGCAATTTCAAAAGGTACACCGATGTTGTTTCATTCGAAGGATTTATACATGGGGATATGCTTATCGAGAACAACTTTATCGTATCCTACCATACTAATACAGGAATTGACGGAACTCATTGGAACCCACTGAAGAACTCTGCTATCCAAGTAGCAACTGCTATCACAACCTCAACTAGGATCTATATGTACTCTTATATCTCAAGGGATGACTGCTACTACACTGACACAGACTCAGTAGTGCTAAGTCAGCCATTCCCTGAGGAATTGATTTCAGCTTCAATCTTGGGTATGTTAAACCTGGAAGATCAAATTATGAAAGGTTTCTTTCTTGCACGAAAAGCTTATAGTTACTACACCTTGGAAGGAAGCACAGTCAAAAAATAAAAGGGACCTGCTAACGATAAGGTCACTCCCGAATGGTTTGAGAATGTTTAGAAACTAAGAAGAAGGACAGGGGGCGTTAGGTGAGAAAAGCGAGAACTCTAAATTCTCCCCAAATAGGATTTGAACCTACGACCAGTCAGTTAACAACTGACCATTCTACCACTGAGCTACTGAGGAACAACGGACTTAAGGAAGCCGACTCTCGTTCTTTGGACCAACCTATGACCAAACAAAAAGGAGTTCGTCACCCTCACATACACCGGGAAAAAGATTACGATAGCAAGCCCCTCCCCGGCCGGAGAGCCTCCAGGACAAGAAGGCGGCGATCAACGATCCACTCTCGAGATTCATATTGATCAATTGATCTTTGCGTCCTGCTAGCTCACTAAGTAGACTCACTCTACCCAGGGGCAACAAAGGCTGAAACTCTTCCTGCCAAAAACAAGGGACCCACTTCTCATCCTAGGAGTTAGCAAGTATGAAATAGTCCCATCTCCGTCTCTCCGAGTTTCTACTACTAAGTAGCACTTCTGCTATTCAATCATAGAATCGATTCCTAAAAAAGCCCTATCTATATTATTACTAAAGCACTATCTATAGGCATTCTTGCTCGTTAGCGCTTTAGTTTGATTGCAGCTAGCGCGCCCCTTTTCTTTCCACTTTCTCTTAGTCAAGCTTTGAAGCCCCTACTGGGATGGGATATTTGAAGAAGCGCATGTTTGGAACCCTATATACAAGGGGCTGGTCTCGATCCCGCTTGGTGGTGCCCCTCTGGATTATTGTTGACTCAACATTGATTTCGTGCTTGAGTTGGAGGGCTCTACCTCCATCCATCGAGTCAAGTAATTCGCTATCGGAAATTCTTCCGCCGCCTATCTCATGCCATGCTTGGGCTTTCCTAACGTGGCTCATTTGACGACTCAGTACATGGATGTCACGAGTCTATTGGCATAGAATATGGAATCTTTTTCATGTAAGCTAGTGTACAGGTTCATAAAGTCTGCAGCTATAAGCAACAATTTGTTATACGGTCGCCGAGTTTGTTCAAACAAACAACCCTTTTTAAGTATAGTAGGTCCGGCGTACTCGCGGGATGAGATTCTTTTCTTAGGCTATAAATGGAGGCTCGAAAAGTGTCTTCACTTCATCAAAGAAATTGAGTACTAGCACGTATGGCTATGGATGCTGCAAACAGGCTTTCTGCAATTGCTTGCCGACAATGGGGCAACTACAAAATCTTATTCAAGAGAGCCGTAGAGTGCTAAACCTCTTTTTGAGGAGTGTTAGAACACTGGATCCTGACTTGAAAGAAGCGCGCATTCGCGCTGCCAGAGAGCGTATCGAGGATTGGAGGGGAGGCAGCAAGCGCTGCGGGCGGAGCAAGGAAGACTCCTTTGTGCGTGCTGTCACCCGCCGCGGTCACCGGGGAGACTTGAATAGAAGAGTCGCCGACTTTTCTGAGATTGAAATATGTTCTGTATTATCCATTAGTAAGTAGAGACTGGATGCGGTGTTTTAGCCTTTTATTTAGTATATGTATTTTAGTATGTGTGTTTTTTTTCATGCTTTCGGTTGTAATGTAATGTTTAT
>BQNB010037096.1:4537-19537 GCA_026074375.1 Tanacetum coccineum | reverse complement strand
AAAAGTGGAGTAAGTCAGTTTTCTCTTTCGCTTTCAATAAAGAAGTAAGAAAGTTCGACCTTTGTCGGCTAGCTAGGAAGGCTAAAAGCTAAAAGCAAAGTCCCCG
Organism: Tanacetum coccineum; assembly: GCA_026074375.1. NCBI lineage: Eukaryota > Viridiplantae > Streptophyta > Magnoliopsida > Asterales > Asteraceae > Tanacetum > Tanacetum coccineum. The sequence goes on along the minus strand of BQNB010037096.1, from coordinate 19,431 downwards.
TAACTGCCTGCGAATGAAGAGCGTTCCATTTCACTCGGGCAACTCCAAGAGAGGCCGATGAAAGAGCCCACCTCGGATACGGAAGGAAGGTATGGAGATGGTGCTGCTAGAACCAAGGTGCGTAGACCCAAACCAAAAGCCCTATTATACCACGTCTGCTCTAATCGGATTGAACTTTTATTCCAAAACGGAGAGCACAAGGTTGCTTTGGTTCGTAGCGCAATCAAGCAAGTCGCAAAGAGGTCAGCGATAGGGGAGGTGCTACTAGTTGGCTTGGTTCTTCCTTAATAGCAAACTCAGTAGCAAGAAATTTCCTCACTTTAATGAGGAAGAGTGTAAGATTACTGAAGGAGGTCATAAATTTGGAGAGTTTGCTTTTACACGAAAACATCCGACCTATACTATAAGTCGTCCGCCTACCTTTCTGATCTCCTTTCCTTATATTCATCATTTGCCTTTGACCAATTCAAGGTGAAAAATGAAGTGAATGGTGTTGAATAAGAATAAGAGTTACGTAAGTTACAGGGGATCGCAAATCCAAAGTTTGTCTATGAAGAGCGGATCTAATTGTATTAGTGTCTCTAATTGATTTCTTCTGTGTAATACTAATCGATAGGGCCTCTGCTACAATATCTCGTACATTGGAACCCTTGGTTATGGACCCGAATTCATTAGTATGGAACATTTTATTTTCCAAGTGAAATCCCCTAGTATATGAAAGAGTGAAAAAGTGCTTTCGTTGTTGTGGAATAAGAAGCCTTCGTATCTTAATGTAGAAAAGAAAGGCATAAGTAGCTAATCTGAGTCATTGCGTCCTCTATGAGCTGGATGTAGCGACTTTATCTCCAGCTAAGACAGATAAAAAAAAATGAGAAGGTAGCCATTTTCTTTCTCTCGGTATAGCAGGCAGGATTAGAAGAATTAAGAAAAGATCTTTATGTTAGAAGGGAAGGTGCAGATGAAGTGGGCCTCTGGCCACACTACCAACCCTCGCTACGCCTTCTTTTGAAGCTCTAGTTCTCACGCCCCTTTGAGCGTGAAGCGGCTTGCTGAGATCAAATGAGATATCCCAGATAGGAAAAATCGTATGGAAGCGAGAGCGGAGATATAGGAAAAGGGAATAGAGTTTGCCGTTGAAATGATGACTTCTGGCCTTGCCAAAGGTCGAAATGCTAGCCGCCAAAGTTCCAGTGCTACTGCTCTGCCTCAGAATATCTTGAATGGCCTCTGCCAACACGGAGGCCGCTCCTCTTTACCGTCCTATTACTCTTCAACTAGAGGATTGGTTAGACCGATTGGACAGCTTTCCTGAGCGAGGAAGGGAAGAAGGAAAGACATAAAATAAAGCAAGTAACCCGAAACCCTTTAAGCACGAGATTGGACAGTTGTGATTGCGCTTTCACCCATGATGGGAGTCTTTGGGCTAGGATGCTAAAGAGATATCTATGAGACTCATTCGGCTCACAAGAAGTTTTCCTTTATCATATATTCTTTTGTTATCAAAGCTTCGGAGTTCTATTCCTTCTTTCGCATTGTCTTTTTCAATGGAAAGTCAGCACTATTCTAAGATGCTACGAATGGAAAAAAAGTATCTTGAAATAGTCGATTTAGTAGCCTACTTTGACCCACTTCCTTAGCTACCGAGCTTCAAACCCCTAATATGACATTGAACTGACTGACTTACTTGCTTAACGCGTCTGTTCTGTCTGGAAAGCCAAAGACTAACATAGGTGCTTCCTATATCGTCATGAATACAGATTGAGAGAGATGGTGGCCCAAACCTAGGCTGTGACGCTTCCTCTTGAGTACACAATTCAGACTTGAAGTTCGTTTACACAGTACGAGAAAGACAATTCTAAAGAATGGGACTTTCAGAAACTTTTTGAGATTCTATTCTTTAATATAGCATCAACATGACAATAACATTAGAAAGCGAGATTGGCATTCATCCATCAATCGGGACTAGTCTTTATTACTTTATAAAATAAAAGTTTTTGAAATAAGTCCACATATAAGGGGAGCAAGCGGAGGCTCGAAAGCCGGAGCGCGCCTTAGTGATGGAGGGGATTCGCGCCGGATGGAACAAGGCGCTTTGAACCATAGACTACTGTTGCTGGAATGAAGGACCGCTCCGGAACAGAATTATGCTGCTTGCTGGGCCCTGATGGTGGAACTGGCATTTTTGGGGGGAAGAAAGCGGCCCCCTTTTTCGGCGGAGTGGGGCAGCATCGCTTTCTGTCGTGTAGCCGCGATGCCATTTAGAAAGAAGAGACCAAGAAGAAGAAAAAGAAAAAGCAGTATTTTGCAGATTCTTGACATCACTGGAAAAGAAGTTGAGCTGTAGGCATCAAGGTAAGGGACCGAGATTATATACTGCTGCAGAAGCGGAATCGAAAGGCTTGGTTGAAAGGTAAGGATAGCGTGATTGGCCGATTGGTTGGAAGGTATGCATAGCATGATTGACTGGTTGCGCATATCCTTTGCATGATTTCATGTGAAGAGCCACCTTTGGCTGGCTTTTCATTTGGATAGATCCAGCGGGCCTTCTTGCATGGACTTGGCTTGCTTTCTCAATTCACATCTATGAGCCATGATTAACTGCTTTCAGGTCCCCTGGATTATGGGCCACAGCTACTTGGGTAGAGAAGAGACCGCTGAACATCATTTGGACAGACCGAGGCTATAATATGGGCTTAGGCCTTTTGATGGCTGTCATTTTCTGGGCTATTTATATAGATTCAGATCCTTTTCATGATTTCATATGAGGAGCCGCCTTGACAAAAGCATCGATGAAAGCCTTGTAGATCGAAGTATGCAAAAGGGTCTAAGGGGTTAGATTACTAATTTGATTCCCTCCAACTCTTGTCAATGGATAGCAAGGAAGTATTGATAGGGAGGTTTTTCCGCCAAGCTCGAAAAATAAATGGAAAGAAAGAGCTCCAGGAAATTCCTCTTCTCTTCTATAGTATAAAGATCAAAGAGTTTTTGGGCTTCTTGATAAGACATAAAAGAAACATATATATAAAATGAGTCCATAACTTGAACTTCAATTATATCATTATATTAGTGAACCAATCTAGTCCAATCCAATTATTGTAAAATTTTGAAAATATTATCATCTCACAGATGAAGAAGTGAGCAAGTCTTTCTCCAATGGATTCTAACAACGCAGACTAGGCATCTTTATCTGATTTCAATTTCTATATTAGTAATTTAAGCTTCCCCAGTTTCATTGCTATTTTCATTTAGCTGCATTGGCCGTAGAATCAAATAGGTGACTGACCACACTTAAAATAATCGATCGAGACCTTACCTTGGTCTTCCTGCAGTGCTATAGGCTTTTGCCTCTCTCTATGGGCTTCGGGCTAAGGCCCTAGATCCTCCACTAAATCCACCAACTGTGAGACTGAGTGTATTACTTTCTCTTAAGACTACAGAGGTACGTAAAGTAGAGATCCCTCAATTCCACTATCTCTGAATACTTTTCTTTCTGGGTGACCAATCAATTTTTCTACAGAGGGCTTGATCCCGGCGCAGTTTATCTAAATCGGATATGTCGGCGAATATTCTCTTATCTTCTCACCCGAACGGAAATGGGGTTGGGGGAGGGAAAGTGGGTTCCCTTCATCTTCCATATCCCCCTAAGTAAATCTGTCAATCTTGAGACAATTATCGCCTAACTCGCTATACTTTTGAGCCTTTCACAAAAGGAATTCGTCCAGCTCATGGATAGTTTCAACTTTCAAGGCTTGGCTAAACTGAGCTTTCACCTAGAAATCCGGCTTCTATTGAACTAACTTACTTACATTGCAAGAAAGACGAAGACAGAAGGTGCGAAGCCGGTCTTTAGGCCCTAGGAATGAAAGATCCCAAGATCCTCCCTTCTTTTCTGGGAGGGGCTAGTTGTCTTTGTTCGAGGTCTCTTCCTTCTTGTCTTCTTCAAGCGGGTATCCGATCTTAGTTAAAATAATCACTCTTATTACCTCAAAAGGGAGTTCTATCAGTGACCCAGTTCTTTGAGTCGAGCCAAAGCCTTCTGTTGTGAGTGAAGGAGATTCCGATTAAGTGGGGGAAGGAAAGCAAGCCAAGTACTTCGTTTCGAAAGCCCTCGATCTAGTGCTTATGCGCCAAAGAAGGAAGAAAGTTATACATACTATGGTATTAAATAAAGGTTAGTTAGTAAATGTTCCCCTTACTAGTTCAAGTAAGCAAGTAAAAACTACCTTGCGGGGTCTAGCTTCTTGCCCTGATCTTTACACCCCTGTAAAAAAAAAGAATAAAAAGAAGAGAAGACTGAACTGCATTATTCCCTTGACCCTTAATGAAATAAGGAACTGGTTTGAAAGCTTCACTCATGAGCTATCTTACTAAACTAAAGGAATTCCAGTTTCCTAAACAGCCTAGTCCTAAACAACAGCTTGAGCCGATACAGCTGATGAAAGAAGATCTCCCAAGTAGAAAGGGCCTTAAGGCGTCATAGGGCCGTCAGACTCTTCTCTCTCCGTAAGGCATGGAATAATTACTACTTCCAAAAGCTGTCCTGAGATTTATTACACTTGTAAAAGAAATAAAAGCAAGAGTTCGGGAGTACTTGCTACGTACATGGCTTTCCCTTCGGGTTAGAATGAAAATTTTTAACAGGGGGCAAATGTGTCACATTCAACTTGTAACTGTACGAATGAAATTTTTTATAAGTTTTGTTTTCTTCATTTTTTCAAATTGCCGAATATTTAGTTATCAATTGATTGTGCCATGCTTATTTTTTTATAATAATAAATATATGACACACAAAGTCTTTTTTATAGGTATTTAGTGACACACTAATTTAATTTTTTTATTAATATATATATATATATATATAGTGACACACTAATTTTTTTGACACATTTGTAGTGTGAGTCAAAATTCTTGATACATGTATAGTGACCCACAAATTTTTTAGTATATTTGTAGTGACACACAAAGTTCATCACACTAATTCTTTTGACACATTAATTTTTTTGACACACAAAGTTCATCACACTAATTTTTTTGACACATTAATTTTTTTTACACACAAAGTTCATCATATTTTTAATGACATATTAATTTTTTTAAAACAAAACAAAGTAACATGAAAACCTCAATAAAGATTACACACTAAACAAAATGACATTGAAACCTGTATACGATTTGAAACATCAATTTACACACAAAGCTGTTAGACAATGAAAACCCCGTTGGTACAACTTTATTATTAACCACTATTTATAATAGTGAAACCTTAGTACCCTAAACCCACAAGTCGGGCTTGGGCTTATTTAGCCTCTAATACTCCCTCGCAGTCCAAGCGGCGAAATCGCGAAAGCTCAGACTGGAGTAGTAAACTAAAAAAGAAGAAATAAAACAAAACAAAACATTAACGTAATAAAAAAATGAACCGGCTCGTGACCGAAGCACGAACAACAATATAAGATTGTGTGGATTTGTGACCTTAGCACAAATCACCAACACAAATAACAATCGTGCGGATTTGTGACCTTAGCACAAATCACCAACACAAATAACAATCGTGAAAAAACCAAAGTATTTCGGACCAAGATAACCAAGTATCCTATTGGAGAATCAAACCAAAGTATTCTCATATAAACATCCCTTACACAATAAACAACTATAATTTTTTTTTCAATAATAAAAACACAAACATAAAAAAAAGGATAACTTTTTTAGCCTCTAATAATAATACGTAGTAGCAGTCTAGACCTCAAAAGCATTGAACTTTATGCATGGGATTTTCACCACTCTGATCATCGAAAAGAGGAGCTTTCCTTTAGTCTTCTTGCTTTCTCAATACCACCAGCAACTAGATCTATACCCATGGTTTTGACGGCTGCTAAAATTAGGGGCTTTTTTTAGATCGGTGGTTTGGAGGAGAGGGTTAGGGTTTGACGGGATGGTTTACGGGAGGCGGATCAACGTAGCTATCTAGGTCTGAGGATCAGAACCGCCCCGATACCATGTTAGACAATGAAAACCCCGTGGGTAAAACTTTATTATTAACCACTATTTATAATAGTGAAACCCTAGTACCCTAAACCCACAAGTCGGGCTTAGGCTTATTTAGCCTTTAATAAAAGCCACTAAAAATGACGTCAATACAATTTGTAACATCAAACTGGGCACAAAGCAATTAAAGTGACATGAATAAATTGTCAAACAAGTCTCAAAAGAGTAACTAAAAGAAAAGTGTCAAATGCCTAAAATACCCTTGTTATTTAATTGAGATATGTTACACTTTTAAACTTTTTTTATCTTTTTTACCTTAATTTCTTTTCATTTGTACCACAATTAATAATAATTTAGTGGGTTTATTTTGAGTTTTATAACATCATTTAAAAACAATCATATCAGTTTCATAGTTCTCGTAAATCAAGCCATTGTAATAAATCACAAATGTCATATCATCATCAACAACAATAATTAAGCTTCATTTAGGGGATTCTTAGTGTATCAATTTGTAAATGCCATATCATCATCATCCACAACATAACTAAAATTTTGGGATTGTTTCTTGTATCAACTAGTTATAAATTAGGGATTCAACAACCATGAATAACACAAACGATGACATAGAAGTTGAAGATTTACCCCTAATTTTGTTCGGTAAGTTAAACATTATGCTTTCTTTAATCCATATGTTTAAGCTAACTCTGCTTATAAAAGATTTAAAAATACATTATTTGCAGGTTGATTTTGAAGTAAGAAGTAGTAGGTTGTTTAATATGAAAGGGGAAAGTGGTGGATGTTAGGAATACGAAATTCCTAGGAAAGTGTCGATCACTCCATAGATAACAGTCGTTAGCTCGTTTAGTTATTTTTGGAACCTTAATAGGCCAAGTTAGGAAAAGCCCATGGAAAGCCCATGTAAGCCCATCCATGGCCGGTCTTATTAGGGTATAAATACACCTCTCCATGCTTTGGAGAGGTGGTTGGTTGGTTGTATTCTTATTTTCTCTTAATGCATTTCATGTTTAGCACTTTCTCTCTCTAGAAAATACATCCTTCCTTCCACTTTCTCTCACTAGTTCTTGCTTCTCATATATCAAAGATTACTTGTATTCTATAATTGGTATTACTTGTATTCTATAATTGGTATCAAGAGCCATGAAGTGATTTTCTTAGTTCTTGTGTTTGTTTTTTTGTTTGGTTCGTTTATTTCCGGACGTCTTTTCTTCTTTTCTTTTGTTTTCAAAGCTTAGTTGTACACTAAAAGGTCATTTACCTAGTGTGAAAACCTAAAGATCGTTGAATCGTTTAAGCTCAGGTTGTTTAGACCTTTATCTAGGATAATATCAATGTTCATAAGTTATAAAAACAAAGCGGAATAAGAACAAAGATATTCAACAAGGTTTTCCATTCATACGTTTCCATCAAGCCCCAATTCTAGACGATCAACTCTAGAACGGTTACAATCTAACAGGGATCAAAGATCCTTGGGGCTACACACTTCTTCACTAGACGTCTACATCTCTACGTGTTTACACACACACACGTTTTTCTATGCACACACTTAAAACAATGTCTATGGATCTCTTTATATAATAGAGTCCATAAGACTTACAAAGGAAATCTATTTGAATTAGGAAACTTGTCAATTAGCATTAACTTCAGTCTTTTGTTTGACTAATCAGCATTAACTTCAGTCTTCTGTTTGAATTAGGAAACTAATAAATCAGCATTAATCTTCAACATTAATGTTTGACTAATCTTTATCTTCAACATTAATCTTGATCTTGTTTCCTTCTTTAGCATATCTTGTAGAATCCTCCATCTTTTGTAGAATTCCATAATGTCAAATTAGTCCCTCTTGTTTCATTCTTTTGTTCTTTTGTCTCATCAAATCTATAATTCCCAACAATCTTCCCCTATTTGATGATGACAAAACAAACAATGTTCTTGCACGAACTTCATCATAAAGCCTGATGAAATCAAAGCTTCCCCTGAAGTTGAGATCATGGATCTCCCTGAATGAAACAAACTTCCCCTTAATTCAGATTTCCTTTGTAACCTTGCCATGCCACCACACATAATAAGCTGCAAATCTCTGTAATCATCTTCCCCTTTTTGTCATAATCCAATAGGGGTCTTGTGAAGATATGCAACTTGGATCTTTACAACTACAAACCATATATCACACTACCAATCCAGCCTTCCAATGACTCAAATTACCCTCCATGATGCATAATAAGAAAAATAAATTTAAGTAGTAGAAACTTAAACTAGCAGTAGTAATAATGACTTAGCAGTAGTAAATGAAAACCTTCCTCTCAAGTGGTGCATGAACATATCCTGATGGTTAAACATTTTGTCAATTAAGCTTCCCCTGAAACCAATATGTTAACCATCTCTTGAATCTTCAAATTCTGTAGGCTTTTTGTAATGATTACTGATGAAGTACACTTGATATACCAAACTTGAAACTGAAGTAAAATCCCCCAAATTTGTTACTTAAGCTTGCACTGTTGTAGATTGAAAAACGGTGTAGAGAATTTGTGCTGATCAAATCTCTAAAAACACATCACCTCTTGAATTTATCCACATCGACATCTTCGTGTGACACTGAGCACTACAACGTAACTCCTTTAAGTGATAGTTTACCAGGTCCTCAACCAACCACCCCTTGACCGCTGGAAACTAGATAAACCAAGTCCCAATCATAATTCGTATTCGTTCAAGCAAGTTATCATTGAAATCATGAAACCACCCAACCCCGATTTCAAGATAAAATAAGTAGACTCCTTCGTGAAACCTATTTCAATCTCAAATAAGTGATACCAAATAAACTCCGTAACCAATTCTTGTAATTAATCCCAAAACTAGACATTTAACCAAACATTCTTTTCTATCCGAGATTCAAACCATGTGTGTCATCCAACTTCGAACAAAACTAACAGTAGTATCTTTTAAGCACGAGCAGTAGTAACTACTAGTAACAAACCTAGCAGTAGTAACTAACCTGTTGTGTCTGAGAATTTCTTATCCAGCCGAGAACAAAAACTGTGTGTCATCCGATATCTTTAGTTGCAGCAACACTCTTCCACGATCCACTTGTGTCTTTAGAAAACAGAACCATTAAGAACCGGACCTTGCAACCTTCAACACCATCTTTAACTTTTCTGCAAAACCTTGTAGATCCTAGATCAAGAGCCACCAGGCTCTGATACCAATTGTGAAAACCATACGATCGTTTAAGCTTAGTTTGATTAGAACTTTATCTAGGATCGAAATAACAATGATTAATAAATTTGCACAACAGAATAATAACATAGAATCAAAGTTACTTCAAGGTTTTTCTTTTATTCATCATAGCCTCAAATACTATTTGATCAGAAAAGATCGGTTACTCTAACTAGTAACAGGGATTTACAATCCTTGAGGCTAAACTATAGATGTCTACAACTATCTACTAACTAACTAAACGTGTACACACACACGTTTTCTTTTAGTTGACTCTCATTGAGAACACACACTTTTCTGGATGCCTAAAACCTATAACCTGTATCTCTTTATATACTAGAGATAATAGGTTTTACAAAGAGATAAACATAAATCTTTTAAACATTAACTTGATCTTCTGTTATCTTCTTTCTTCATAAGGAGTTCTTTTGATATCTTTAACTAAATCTTTAATAATTCTCCACCAGCTTGTAGAATTCTTGAATGACGATTTTAGTCCTTTTGGTCCTTTTCCTTTAAGTCCTTCTTGTTTCATTCTTGTTTTGTCTTATCAACTCAAATATAATTCCCAACATCCTCTAACTTTTAGAATTCAATAATGTCAAACTAGACCCTTTTGTTTCATTCTTTTGTATCATTAAATCAATAAATCCCAACAGGTATGAATTATTTGATATTTATACAAAGACTTGTGTTTACTTTGCAACAGAACTCGTGCTTCCTAATCAAATAAGTGTACGTGTTAGTGCATTTATTTACATAAACGAGAGAAATCTTGTTTTTATTGGTGTTGTTTTTGAAAAATAATTAACCATATCAGTTTCTCATCAAAAAAGATTTTAAAAGAATTGTCTATCACTTAAACAATGTCTACAACTCTTTAAATAGAAAATGGGACATTATTTAAGGGGGAGAAATAGACAAATTCTTTAAAAAATAATCTTTCAAAAGTCATCTCAGAATAAACGGAAAAAGTTTTAAACAATAACGGATCATCATTTAAAGGGGAGTTAATATTATTTTAACTCAAAAGGGCTTAAGATGTTATTGGATCTAACTCTTAGGGACTAAATGGCAAAATATAGGACTTAAAATCTAAGTTTGAAACTTTAGGGGCTAATGTGTCATTTCTATAACTAGGTTAGACTTAGGAATAACTTTAATATGGAAATAGAAGAAGATATAAACTACAAGGGCCAATACTGCCAAAGTTTGAAACTTTAGCCAGTTATAATCCCTTTGTAACACATTTTGCTCACACACATACTAAAACCAAATCCAAACGCACCCTTTTTCTCTCTAAAACACATTTCGCTTCATTCATAATCAAATCAATAACTCGTTTTCAATGCTAAAGGTACTCTCCTACTCGTTAATAATACCTTTCTCATCTCATTGGTAAAAAGAATTAGCTTAAACTCCTTTTAACTCTCAGAATATAGTAAATTCGAATTAGGGTTCTTAAAATTAAAAGTTGAGGTTTATTTTATTTAAGTGAGGGGTTTTGTTTGTTAGGAAGTTGTTAACACTTGTCTAAAATAGTTTTCTATTTTGTTAACACATAAGTGAGCTATCTTGAATCTTATGAGTTTGAATTATGCGAAACTTGTGTATGTTGCGTCTTTGTTCGTGGGTTTAGGGTAAGTAGCATCATAACAGCCCTCTTATTCCCTTGTTGTTTATATCTTGCTTCCTAAATCTCTTCTGCTTGGAAAAGATTGAGCTTAGGTGCGTAGATACTCGATAGGGTGTTAGATTGCTTGTGTGAATGTTATTGTATGTTGGTAAACTGTTGTGTGCCCTTTTAAGATATGGAATATGCTTCCTAGATGTCCTTTCTCCATTTCAAATGTGCCCTTCCTGTTTCTATACTCGAATTGCCTCTCTCAAACTCAAAATTGTTGTTTAAATCTAGTGGTAATAATTTCTGTGAAGAGAATGATTGATGTGTGATATGTGTAAGAATTTCTTAAAGGTTTTTAATTGGTAAAACCTTAACTAAGAAGTTTATTATGCATGCAAAATATGTTAAGTATGAATCAAGCGAAACATGTAGGCATATGGTGTACAAAAAATGTTTGTGTCATGCCATGAGAAATATGTTTGTGTCATGCCATGCGAAATATGTTTGTGTCTTGCCAGGCAAAATATGTTAACTATGCAAAACATGACAGGAACACATTCCAAGCAAAATATGTCAAAATATAAAAGGAAACTCTACCCAAATTTTTTAAAAATTTGTGTAATACTTGTTTATGGTGTCATATTTCATATCTTGCCATGTTTGAATGTATATTGGTTAATGTGTGTCCTAAGTTCTCTTGGACTTGTCTAGTTGACTTCATCTATTGACTTTGACTATTGACCTTAGTTGACTAATTTTTAGAGTGTATTAATACGGACATGTTTGCATGAAACTAATCATGGCATATTCCTAAATCAATCATATCATCAAGGATAACCAAATTAATTAGTAAAATATATTTGTTGTGTATATAAACTGTATTGGTTAATTCTTAAGCAGAATCATGAATCCAAAAGAAACTCAACAAGTTGTTGCTCGTGATGAAAAATAGGTTCCATCTGTTGAAAGCATCAAGATAAGCTCTACCAATGTTAGATTGGAAACTACTGTGCATCAGAAGAAAGAAACATTTCAAGTTTTCATTGATGTGATTAAGAACTCCATATGCTTCAAGGCATTTACTATTACTGTAAAAGTCCCTGAAATCTTTATTCAGCAGTTTTGGTACACCATAAAGAAGGTCAAAGACTCAGAATCTTATGAATTCCTTTTGGCCAACAAGAAGTGCATTATCGATGCTGAAGTATTTAAAAAGATTTTGGATATCTGTCCAAGAGTTAAAGGTGAAGAATTCACTGAGGTATAAGATGATGATGCTACCCTCATCTTCCTCACTGACCTTGGCTATAAAGATCCACTACAAATATATACCAACATGTATGTGGATCACATGCATCAGCCATGGAGAACTCTGGCAACCATTATCAACAAGTGCTCTGGGAAGACTGCAAGCAAAGACCGACTAAGAAAATCCAAAATTGACATACGGTGGGGCATGTTCTACAGAGAAAATGTTGACTATCCTGAGCTGATTTAGGAAGACTTTGCTTTCCAGATTGATCACAGGAAAGAGAGAAAATCAAGACGTGAAACTATGCCATTCCCCTAATTCACCAAAGTCATTATCAAACACTTCCTCTCACAACACAACTCTTTCTCCAACCTCAAGTTTCAGCGCTATCATATAATCAAGGATGATGGTATTGTAAGCAGACTCAAGTTTGTCAAAATTGAAGAAGACTATCAGGAATATGGACTACCTATTCTTGATATGATGCTGAATGATGCAATCAAACAAGCAGAATCTTATCAAATGTTCCTTAAATACTCAACTGGTCAAATTCCTCCCAAGAAGAGCATATGGAAAGGTACATAAGGGAAGAAGACTATAGATACTCTTGTGGCAGACGTCGATGTGTCTAAAGAGTCTGACTCTAAACCAGCAAGAAAGAGAACTTCTAGTAGAAGAGTGGTCAAGAAGAAAGTCACAATTTATGTAGCTGAAACCAACATTCCTAATCCAGATGTCGCTTTGGAATTAGTTAAATTTGTTAGCTTAACTGAAGCTGTAGAAGAGGAAGCTGCAAGGCATGTCCATGCTACTCATGCATGGATTGTGACTGAATCTAAACCTGGCCCTGCTAAGAAAAAGACTAGTAGTAGAAGTACAAAGGGTATAGTCATTCAAGACACTCTAAGTGCTCCAAAACCAATACCAGCCACTTCAAAGCTTAAACTCAAGGGCGTTCAATCTTTAACTCTTAAAGAACAAGAAGCTGCATATGTTATACAAGCTCTTAAAGAAAGCAAGAAAACCAACAGGAAACAGCCAGGTACTAGAGGCCCAAATGAAGGAACTGGTGTTTCATCAGGGGTTCCAAATGAGTCTACAGTCGTCCCTGCTACCCCAAGTGAAGGAACTGGTACTAAACCAAGGGTTCTAGATGAGGAAAAGGTTACATCTGAAGAAAAAGTTATTCTTAAGTGGGGATCTGAACAAGAGAGTGAATACTTAAAAAAAGATCAAAGTGATGATGAAGAAGTAGACCGGATAGATTCTGATAAAGATGAAGAGAAGAAAGATGATATTGATGATAAAAGTATTGATCTTGAAATGATTGATTATGAAGAAACTGATGATGAGTTTGTACACGGTGTTGAACAAGTTAATGACGAAGAGGATGAAGAGATGACAAATGCTAAAGTCGAAGTATCTAGGAACGGTGATGAAGAAAATACTAATGCGGCAAAGCCTGATTCTGGAAAGACTGAAGAAGTAAAGGATGATGCTAAGAAAGCTGAACTTCCTCCAACAAGCTCTAGCTTATTGGTATCTTCAGGTTTTGGTGATCAATTTCTTAAACTTTCATCTGATACCTCTTTAGTTAGTATTGTTAAGGACACCACATATGCTGAGATTAACTCTTTATTGGATATTAAAATCTAATCTGAAGTTCCTCATATCTAGACTCTATCCGTACTTAAAGTACCAGTGTTTGTGATTTCTGAGCCCTCAGTCCTCTCATCAGTACAATACACTCCTTCAGTAGCACCTGTAACAACTCTACCTCTTCCATCTGTCTCCACCATACCACATGTACCTCACCAAACAACAGCACCAATCCCTACACCACCAATCACAACCGATGCTCTAACCATCACCACTATTGTCCCTGAATCCGATGCACTCCCCGTTGTTCAGCTAAGAGTTGTAAAATTGGAAAAGGATGTATCTAAGCTGAAGAAAATAGATCACTCTGCTAAAGCTCTTGCTACTCTCAAGTCACAAGTTCTAACGATTGTTGAACAATATCTTGGATCTAAAATCGGTAATGATCTTCAAAAGGTTCTACAGAGACACACTGCAGACCTTATTCAGAATTACTCTGTGAAGCCAACTCCCAAGTCTAGCAAGATTCAAAAACCAACAATTGACCTTGAACAAGAATCTAAGAAGAGTACTTTAGAGATTCTCAAGATCAAGAGGGAACAAGCTAAGAAGCAAAAGATGTCGAAGTATACAATTAAGTCTACCGACAGGGCAGCACTTAAAGAGTATGATTTGAAAAGCGCTCTCTACCAAACCATGCACGAAAACAAGTCTTTCAATAAAAATCCTGCTATTCATGCATTGTACCATGCCCTCATGAAAGCTTTGATAGAGGATGAAAATGCCATGGATAAGGGAGTTGTTGATACAGTAAAGAACCATAAAAGACAGCAAGATGATGATGACAATGATGATGATGAAGACCCTTCAGCTGGACCAAACCAGGGTAAGAAGACAAAGAGGTGAAGAACCAAAGATTCAGAGTCTTCCAAGAAACCATCTACCACCAAGGAAACCTCTAAAAGTAAAGCTCTAACAAAAAGTTCTAAAACTAGTAAGTCTGCATTTGCAAAGGAACCGGTTGAAGAACTAATTGCTAAGGTAGCAATGGATGATGCAGTCGACACTGCGGTTAAAGATGTGGTTCATGATGATGATCAACCATAAGATACTTTAGAACCCAAGACATACAAGACTCCAAATCAATATTGGTTTAAACAACCTCTAAGGCCTCCTACTCCTGATCCAGAATGGAACAAGCCT
>BQNB010037095.1:0-49675 GCA_026074375.1 Tanacetum coccineum | reverse complement strand
ATCATAATTTCTTTGAGGTTTATAAATCTAGTGTAATTTCAAAGTTTAGAAATTATAATCTTTGCATATGTGGGGTAAGATCATGAAAAAACAATATTATATCAAAGAACAAATAAACACATCTTAGCAATTTATTTTTCATTAAATTAAAAAAAACCCACTTTCCACCTTTTAAAAAAAACATAATATCTTGCAAACGGTAAATCGTCAAACTATGAAAAATACACCATCGCGACAAGAATCTTTTTATCCTTCAGTAGACATGCACTTTGATATATTTTCGACGATTTTTAAAAACTGAAATTTTCATCCAGAAAAATCACACGTGATTTGTAAAATCACTTGTGATTTTTTTTTTGGTTTTTTTACAGCATAAACAAATGTACATAGTATTGGAAGAAAAATGAGGAACAAGTTGTGTCGCTAGTCCTTTTTAATTGCAAAACTAATTCTTTTGAAAACTACATTTGCGGATTTGAGTTTCATAACATTGTTATTCATAACCTATTGAACTATTTTGAATAGCTCTACCGCCTCAGATTCAAGAAAAATTAAAAGTACCAAACACGTAATTTAAAAAAATTACGTGTGATATCATAAATCACATGTGATTTCACAAAATCACATGTGATTTCACAAAATCGCATGTGATTTTTATTAACGACGAGAATATTTTTATCTTTCAGTAGATGATCATTTTCATATACTTTTGATGATTTTTCAGTGTTAAAATTTTCGTCAAGAAAAATTACACGTAATTTCTAAAATCACTTGTGATTTGTAGTTTTTAGAAATCACGTGCTATTTCATAAATCGCATGTGATTTCACAAATTCACTTATGATTTATAAAGTAATAAATCACGTGTGATTTCATAAATTCATAAATCGCGCGTGAATTTACAAATTTACGCTTGATTTTTAAGTAATAAATCACATGTGATTTTTCGAATCACGTGTGATTTTTTGTAGGCGGAAATTTTAAAAAAAGTTCGTCGAAAGTATATAAAAGTGCACGTCTATAGAAAGATAATTTAATTCTCTTCGCGGTGGTATAATTAAATTTGCGTAACGATTAACGGTTTGAGAGATATTTTAATTTTAAAAAATAAGATGAAAGTGAGTTTTGTAATTAAATTAACATAATCTAAGCCATTAAATGAAAATAAAATGAATGGTTGAGATTAAAGAGATTATTTTTTAATTAGATATTGTTTTACATAGACCCAAAATTTAGATGGTTGAGTTGAGATCAACATAGACCCAAAATTTAGTATAGAACCAATGAATCAATCATAGCCACTTATTTTTTATTAAAATAATAAAAACCTACTTTTCACATCTTTTTTAAAAATAAAATATCTTGCAAACAGTAAATCGTCAAACGACAAAAAATACACCATCGCGACGAGTATTTTTTTATCTTTCAGTAGACATCCACTTCGATATACATTCGAAGAACTTTTTTTTTTGATTTTTTTTCCAGTCACGTCTGAAAAAATCACATGTGATTTGTGATACAAATCACATGTGATTTCATTAAATCACATCTGATTTCATAAAATCACATGTGATTTGTGATACAAGTCACATGTGATTTTTTTCAGACGTATCTAAAAGAAAAATTCGAAATTTTTTTCGTCGAAAGCATATAGAAGTGCCACTCTATAGAAAGATGATTTAATTCTCGTCGCGATTGTATGTTTTGTTTTGCGTAACGATTAACGGTTTGTGAGATATTTAATTTTTAAAAAGGAGGTGGAAAGTGAGTTTTTATTATTTTGATTAAAAAATGAGTAGCTATCATTGGTTCATTTGGTCTATGCTAAATTTTGGGTCTATGTTGAACTTTTGCCGATTCGGATAAGACATTTAGAAGTGATTGAAAGTTTGTATATTTAAATCTTTTCCAATAGTTTTTTAACCTAAGAAAATAACTCTTTTAAGTATAGTGAACTGAAAATTAAAGAAACTCAAATGTAATGTCAGACCCTGTTTTCCCGCACGACCAGTTTTATGTTGCTTTTTCTAGAGGGACAACACGTAGAACTACAAAGGTATTAGTGAAGTCTCTCCCAGAGTTCGGTCAAGAAGGAGTCTACACCTCAAATGTCGTGTAGTAAGACGTGATGAATAATGTGCATTGTTATGTATTTCATAATTGTTAGGTTTTATATAATTTCTAGTATATAAACATCATAATATTCTTTATACTCTTGTGGTAATTCATAGTTAAGTTGATAGTTTTTAATAATAAAAATATATTGATGTTCAAGTTAGTATATTGATGCGTATAATCGTTTAAATCAATATTTCAAGTTTTAAATTTATAAAACTCGTCTACCTATGGTCTACAACGCATTAACGGGTAGAGAACCCGATCGTGTGTAGTGCATGATTGGTAAATCTGAGGTCATCCCAAAAGCAATTTATTAGTGGAGTAAGACAATTTTAAGGAATTTAAGATTAAAAACTTTGTTGAGAAAAGTATTATAAACTAATTGGAAAAGTAGTTACAAGATGGAAGGATTACTATCCTTGAAATAATCATGTGGGTTTATACTCTAAGGTGCAATGCCACCAACATAGTTTTCCGAGGTTTCACTAGGCTTGAAAACGCATCCTTGCCTACCCTATGATTCCTAAGTGGAATGAACCTGCGAAGGAAATTTACCTATTCTTAGTTCACAGTGATTAATTCCTCCAAATAATATGCCGAATATGTCTAAGGTGTAAATCAAGACTCAGTTGTGTGTCACACCAAATATCATGGCTAGATCCCATAATAAAAGCTCACTCCCTGAGGGAGTGAGGGCCTAAGATCACAACTCATTCAAAAGGGGCACTTGCATATGGCTAAAGTTCATGTTCTGGTTTTAAGACTAAGGGAACGCCCAATGGGCATATGTAGAACAACCAACGGAGATTGGTAATCCGTGGTCAATAGAGGACACTAAGGTTCAACGGATACCTTACTACAAAGTACTCTCACAACCTTAACTTAAAACTAAACCAGGATTCTGCAGCTCAAAAGGCAATTTATCCAGGAGACTAAATTGACAACAAAAAGAGTAAAGAAACCAAAGAGATTAAAACAAAGATAATATAATAGATAATTAAACCATGTTTAGATCCAGAACAATGAGATGAACAAGCATGGGCAACATGTCCATGACATCTAGATTACCAAACCTGCTCATGTTACAAATCAACTAGATTCTTTTTTCCTTTTGTCTTGTTTCCAACTTTTGGTGATGAAGATGGGTTTCTTAAAATCCTAGTTAGGGCTCTGGGAATGGAGAGATATCTCAATGACCGAAATTCTTCGAATATATATAGTTTTCGTGATAACTACGGCGTAGTTGTATGTGGCAAACTACGCCGTAGTTTTGCTAATGAGGACTTTTCAATTGTAGGAAAAAAGTAACTACAACGTAGTTAAAGTGGCCAACTACGTCGTAGTTATGACTAGACATATACATAATTGGTGACTCATGATAACTACGACGTAGTCCCAATGGGGAAACTACGTCGTAGTTCCTTTTATGCACTTGTGGTCTTCGTTTGAACTACGCCGTAGTTCAATCGAGGTAACTACGCCATAGTTGTGTCCTGGCATCAGTATTTCGTTCTCTTCATTCGTCTAATTCCCGTGTATTTCCGTTCCAATGTTCATAAATTTCTGTAAATGAAATATAAAGTGATTAAATACATATTTTAACCACAAATTGAATAATTATGATGATTTTACGAGGGATTTTGATACAAAAAGTTATAGAGTATTTGATGTTATCAAATATACCCCCACTTGACTTCTACTTTCTCTCAAGTAGATCAGTTAGGATAATTTCTAAAAAGATATCCCCCAATTTGACTCGGGAGATATGAATGTGCAAACTACCTATGCTAGAAAATACCTAAGCCGAGCACCTCATGAAAAAGGGATCAAAATCACTCAACTCTTACTAGTCTAAGTGTTTCATTTCGAGGTGATCACTCAATAGCACTGACATAGCATGTATTCTATCATAAGCTTAGAAAGTACACAAAACTACATCAACTAGAGTTAAAGTCTAAAAAGCTCTTAAAGGCAACATGGGTGACACACCACAGGTTTAAACAGGTGAGTAATTCTAGCCGATACCAATGCTCCAGAAAAAGCGACAAAACCACACATGCTCGTCCAAATCCATGAACGAGACACATGTGATTGCTCATATCCTTAACTCGAGCAAGCTAAAGGCTAAAATTATTAAAGGGCAGGATAAGACATGTGATACACATATAATCGGTATTAGAATAAGTAAACACAAAACAAATAGTCAAAAATCCACGGTTTTGTCATCACTGGCTACTATCCCTCTATTAGCTTGAACTTCAGAGTTACAAAATCTGATCATCAATAATAATGGGCTAGTATTGGTGATATATAGATGTAAAACACTGTAATTAGATGAAGCAGACTCATAGTAGCCCAACCTTCAATGAAGTAGTTGGTTTATAAACGTACCAACTCAAAGTCTTCACCAATCAACAGATGAAATAAGTTGGTTTTATTTTATAATCAACACTAACTACAAAAGATCATGCTACAAAAGTGTGAAATGAAATACAATAGAACATCTGTAGCACATAACAATGATACACATCTCCCCACTTAAGATAAGCAGTATCGAAAGTAATAATAACACGGGGGGTCTTCAATGATAGCTCTTCCATATAAGCGTGATTCCCGAACCTATTCACCCGAACCATGGATTTCAAGTAGCCAGTAACTCCTCAACAGTAAATTTACAGACTACATGGTAGGTAAGCTAAGGTGTAATGGTGAAATGAAGCATGGACAATTTGGGTTTTAAAGAAGGAATGGCTCAACAGGTTGTTCTAGGGGTATCTTGCACTAAAAGTGAGTGTAACAAAGGGTTTTATCACGGGAGGTCGACAAATGGGTGTAACAAGTTGATAAACACACACAACAATACACATATGGGCTACTTTGGGCGTAAATCCTATAATGTTACATTCTTCAACTATTTATCCCTATCACTCAATTAGGTCTCGAAATGATGGACATGCCAAGTTTTAAAGTCTACAATACTACCGGCACACTCATATTTGGTGGATTTATGTAATAATATATGAAAATAGATTATCAGGCAAGCCTCACCAATGAAAATAAAGGGTAATTTTGTGCTCGGCAAAGATCTATTCTAGTTTCAGTATGAAAATCATGTCAAAATTTTAAAAAATGGCACAATTTTCAAAATAAACTAGAAAATCGAAAGTAATTATAGGTCAATTGGTAATTCTACTCCCATACCCCCACTTAATTTGTACAATTTCCCTATTTTACATTTAAGGAAATGAAATTTAAAGATAAGAGTATAATTAAATGGAAGACTCCCCTCATAAGTTTTACGGATATAAGTCCACTAGTTTCATCTCATCAAAAAAATTCCTTTCACAGAGCATAACTACGGCATAGTTATATTGTGCCGTAGTTCTTGTCAAAGATTCCTTACCATCTTTATAACTACGACGTAGTATATGGTGCAACTACGCCGTAGTTGCTGTCTATAATCACAAAAATCTTTTAAACAAAACATGAGAGTCAGGAATCGCAACATGGATAATAATTATTCAAATTATAATCCTAGGAATCCGAATGACATAAATTATTAAATAACTTAAAATGTTTTTAAAACATAAATTGTCTTAAAACCAAGCACAAATGAGAAATCACTCCTCGTCCATATCATTCCCGGGGTGGTGGGAAGTAAAAGGCACATCTCTAGGGTTACCAAACAGACCAAACAGATTAGTATGTGCAGTGGAAAGAGTAGTGGAATACGTTTGAGGGTTGTTCATGAAATTCATACCCTGTTGGACCCCCAAATCAGGAATGTCAGGAACGTAGGTGTATTGGGTTCCATCAAAGTGGGTGTGATCGAGATGGTGATAGGATTGCAGCTGGCTCATATGACTCGTATTATAAGACTGGAACCTTTCTTGCTCAAGTCTCATTGACCTAAACTCGCCATAGAATTGGTCATACTGCTCAGACATCCCCGAGACAACTTCGGTGAGCTCCTCCACTTCACCACTGATCGAGTCAATAGTATATATATAATATAGGTAAATCATAAATCAATTAAACAAAAGCAATAAACAAATTCACAAATAAATATAATTCCGAAAGTATCGACTCGAATAGTAACCACTTCTGTCGTTTCCCGGGTGTTTTGATCCCATCGAGGCTACTGATTGAACTTTTGTTGACGCTTTGTAATCGGGATTTTGAAATAGATTAAGAATTTTGATTTTGGATTCTAATTTTTTACAAATATAAAGAAAATAACATTAAAACAAGCAACAATTAAAGCGAATACGAATTAAACACAAAAAAAGGTTAACGGGATTCTAGAAACGCAACCTAAAACCCTAAAACATCAAATTTTACCTCTAGAAATGCAAATTTAATTTATAAAAGTCCTAAATGTCAAAAGAAATTTTTTGAAAAAAGAATTATATTTTTTGATTTTTATTTAATTTATTATGAATTAAAAACACTTTTATTCTAAAAATATTATAAAAATACTAAACAATTTTGTAAAAATCTGAAAAAATCACGAAAAATACTTTTAACTATTTAGAATCTAAGAAAATAAATTACTAAAACCAGCTTTATCCCAATAATATGGAAATAGCTCTAAGAGCTCATAGGCTAAACTGGCAAAAATGTATAACAAAAGATAAATAGTGGGAAGAGTCTTTCGACTTTGTCCCACTACGAGATTGTAAAGGGGTGTGGTTAAAGGTGTTGGTTATGTGTTGAGAGGTCTCGGTTTCGAGCCTTGAGACCTCTCCACAATACTGACACTTTTTTTAAAACACTTAACTAATAAGCCTAAATAAGCTTTTTTGTGAAGAGACTTTTTGTGAAAACTTATATTAAGCTAGGCATAAGCAATTACAAATGACAGAATGGCTAAAAAAACTTAGAGTTACTTAATGAAACTGTTTGGCTTATAGAAGCTTTTACAAAGTTAAATAAGCTATAATGAGCGTTAAGAAGCTAAAACAGATAATGATTAACTCTTAATAAGCACTTTTGATTAACAATTAAGCTATATTACCTAAAGGATAAGTTAGAATCAGATAATGCAAAAGGGCTTACACTACTGATTTTTGCTAAAAGCTTTTATAAGCTAAACCTTAGATCAAATAAGCTTCTAAAACCTCAAATATACTTAAAAGGCAAAACTAAGCTCAAAATAAGAATCCTTAATAAGCAGAAAACAAGGAAAAAGCAAATAAGCAGTTTGGATAGAGCAGTTAACTAAACAGGCTAAAAGGTCATTTTAAGCTAGAAAACCAATAAGCTAAACCTCAAAAGCTCAAAACAGATTAAGCTTATACTATAAGCTTCTTGAGTTATGAATTTCAAGACCTAAAACAGATTTAAACTATCCTGAAAGTGAGATTGAAAAGTGGCTTTTGAATCTGAAATTTGCATATATGACAGCAATTTTCAAAACTTTGAAAACCAATGAAATGGCACTCAATGCTTTAAGACCAGATTCTAAACTTGCAAATTAGTGCAATTTGACACTAAGAACACAACTTCAATACCTTGAAACAAAATTTAAACTCAAGACAGCCTTGATGCTTAATAAACTCACAGACTTGAAAATTGATTAAGAAAACTTTATAACTTAACAATTCCAATTTCAAACTTGGGAAAACTATATCAACTACTGATTTAAAACCAATCCAAATTGGATTTTCGAACCAAAAGAAACTCAACCAGTATTAACACTATGTTAATATTGTTATACCAAACACCCTTTTAAAAACTCAAATCCAATTTTAACCTAAAAGCAGATTATAAAACCTCGGAAAAGATTAAGAACTATGTTTAGGAAGATCAATTAAGCAATAATCACTACTTAATAAGCACTAGACAATAAGCAATCATGATAAGCAGTTTTTTTAGCTTTTCTAGACAGATTTTTATGAAAAACAAGAACAAGGCAGATTTAAGCCATAACAGAGCACAAATTAACAATAAGCAACATAAATGAGCATATAAAGGTAATAATAAGCAGAAAATAAACACTTCAATAAGCTGAACAGTAATAAGCTAAAAACTGAAAATGGAAACTTACTTTTTATTAAATAACTTGGAGAGTACAATGCTTTGAAAGAGAAAATTGCTTAAAGACATGAGCTTAAAACAGAGGAATTAAACCCTAAAATACCCGTAAAGTAAAATTGTAGAAGTAAAAGTTGTCCTTGAAGCTGAATCCTCCCCTATTTATAGCGGGGAGGTCTTGTGTATTATGTGAGGTAACCGCCATCATCTGCAAAACTTCAAATTACTTTAGGCAAGAAACCATCACAGCCAATCATCATTAAACCGTATCATAAATGCTTTTGACTTTCCCAAAATTCGTGTCGTGTTTTCTTGTCCAAAGAGGGCTCTTGAGAGTGCCAGTGTGGTACTGAGTGTGTCAGGACGCGTAGGAGTCTGTTGGAGCCGAGGTGCCATGGGAGAATGGGTTCTGCCCTGTTTTGGGCCTTCCGCATTTTTGGTTGTATTCAAAATGGGGGTTAAAGGGATAACGGGGTTAAGTGTTTGTTTGGTTAAAGGACTGACAGTGTTAGTCCCTAAGGACTAACGGATGTAATACACTTAAACAACAGTATTAGTGGGCTTGTTAACGTGTATTTGATTTTAGGGTTGTGGCCCTTTTTTGTATTTTTTGGGTTTTTGGGTTTTTGTGATTTTTGTGATATAAAGGCTCTTAGTTTTAAAGGCTTAACAGGATTGACTTGGCCATTAACGAGGTTGGGTTGGCCCATTAAGATGCATACGCATTTGGCTTTGGTTTTTCACGCTCTTTCCAATCTCGTGCTTGGTTTTGCCTTTGTTTTTTATTTTGTGATCTATTGTGTATCCTGCACAGTAAATTAACACAGTTAAAATAAGCATCATATTTGGCATTTTATATCCGTTTTTGGTTAATTAAGCTCGTTTTATTGAGATAAAGGTATGTGTATTTAAGCACATACCAAATCCCCTCATACTAAACTATTGTTGTGTCCTCACGCAATGAAATAAATCCATGTTTAGAAAACCAAAAATTTCAACCCCCTTAAATTAAATACCTTGAAAAAGTAACAAGTGTAAATTTTAAATAACAAGGTTAGAAATTACTAGTTTTTTAAACACTCCCCGTTTTTACCATTTTCTTTCTTGCACACATATTTTTCTTATTTTTCATTATATACAACATGCTTGACTTTCATTATTGATCATAACTTTTAGGATCATGATAGAGGACACCTCAGCATATTTAAGTGCCCTAGAAGGTATAAATTAATCGTCACTGGTTTTTCCACTTATCCCAAACTAGCTTTAAATCGAAATGCATTGTTAATTACAAGTTGGGATGCTAACGCTACTCATATTTGCAATTTGTGTAAAACTTTTCCTCCCGACAGATATTATATATTAAGGCGTGTGTGCTTATGAATTTTGATCATCCAACCCACGTTTTTAGATAGTTATAACCTTTCCAAGTTTCACGTTCCACTTTTAGTTTTATGAATTCAAATGCTGAAGATTTGTCCATGTTAGCAACATTTCTTCTCGGCACATCCCAACCTCGTCGGCTAAGTGACCGGGCTTTTGACACCCCTCAGAGAATAATTTGTCGAGACTCTCCGACTTTTGAACCCTTTACTAAAATTTTTCCATAAAACTTAGTAAGTTTATAACTCAAAGCAGATATTCCTCCAAATTAAGACATTTTTGGTTAAGTTAAATTCCTTTAGATGTGACTTTCTTCTCGGACCTCCCGACCTCATCGGTTCAAGTGCGCCCGCTTTTGACACCTAAGTGATATGATCAGAATTAAACAAATTCCAGTTTAAAATTTTGTATGGATTATCAAGTTTTAGCTCAAAAGAATGTTTAAATTTTTTTTAGGAAAAAGACATTTTCCCTTTATTTTGTTAAGCAACTGTACTTAGCATATTTTTCACATCATTCCATTTTTTGTTCATTTTTCATTTTTCATTCATTTTTTTGCAACATTTATATTCACACCGTCAAAAGGGAAAATTTCTTTTTAGAAAATTAAAACATATTTTGATCAAAAACTCTTATTTATCAATTCATCGATAAAGCTTTTTACTCTAAAAATGTTGATCTTAACGGACTTTTAAGAGTGATAAAAAACTTTAACTTGGCTTTCAAAAAGGTCCCGTGTTATTAGTCATTTTAAAAGATACGTGGGAGAAAAGCCACAAATTACCTAATGAGCTTTTAAGATTTCCAGCTAATCCTTGCTTTCATTCAACGTATATTTAATTCGATCATTTCTCGTTCTTCGCAATTTAAAATCTTTAATAAACAGATCGGCGAAGCTTAGGCCAAATAAATAAAGCTAGGTATATTTAATGTATTAAAGGAAAAACTTGCAAATTGGCCTTTTGCAGTCTAGAATTCGTCATGTTTAAAGCTTCATGTATAAAGACTAGCAAAAGTTATATATGTAAAAGGTTAGGGAGGTACGCTAGAGCTCAACATGCTCGGTTCAAGTCAAAATCTCATTCTTATGCTCCCAGCGAAAGTCAACACTTGTGATAAACACTTATTTTATTTTTGCAAATTTTTTTTAAATTTTAGCGTAAAATCACATTTTTTTTGTATTTTCTTGGTAAAACGGGGCTATGTGAAAGACATAGACAAATGCAAGTGGGATCAAATCGATAGTCCCCCCCCACCCCCATACTAGAACGATACATTATCCTCAATGTGGGGTGCCACCCCCTCATACTAATTTCAATGCATATTCCTAATATAAAAGGGAATCTCATGTACATCTAAAGCCGTTTATTAATTATGCCAAAGATAAAGTTAGTCAAAATTACGAATAAGGTATAGATTCCCACATATGCAAAGGAATTGAAGGAACGATCTGTTGAGCGTTGGACAAACACAAGCCCGAGAGATCTTCATAATCTGGGTTAATCTCTGACAAAACATCACAGCAACAAAAACACAAGATGGAAGAGGCGTAGCCCCCGCACGTCCACACTTATTAGAAAATCAGAAGAGACAGAAACACGAGTTGCCTCCAGAAGCGGGCTTTGTTTTTGTTAATCGAGTCATTGGCTTGACTCGACCCGAATTTAATTTTCCATGGGGAAGGTTTGGAGATCTGGGACAACCATGGGTGGTATGTCCCCTCCAAAGTAATGTTTGAGTCTATGACCGTTCACCTTGAAGTTAGGTCCGTTGGTTGAATTTGAAGATTACTCAACCTAGGTACATAAGGGAAAACCTAGGGACGGTGAACGGTCCGGTCCGGTCAACGGGTCTTAAGCTTGCCCGAGAAAATCTTTAATCGAGAATTAAAGAGAAGGACTTGATCGCCAACGTTAAAGACGCGGTTCTTGATTTTAGAGTCGTGAATCTTCTTTGTTTTCTCTTTGTAGATTAAATAGTTCTCGTAAGCGTGATCACGAAGTTCATTAAGTTTATTCATTTGAAATTTACGGTGATCACCCGCGGTCTTAAGGTCGAAATTGCAATGCTTCAAGGCCCAATAGGCCTTATGTTCAAGCTCGATGGGAATATGACAAGCCTTCCCGTACACAAGCTTATAAGGAGTACACCCGATGGGTGTCTTAAACGCGGTACGGAAGGCCCATAATGCATCTTCCAACTTATCGGACCAAGAAGCACGGTTTTCACCTATGGTTCTTTCTAATATACGTTTCAAACCACGATTTGAAACCTCACTTCCCCATAGTCTGTGGGAGGTATGCGGTAGAAAGTCGGTGGGTACCCCATATTTAAGGCATGACCTTTGCGAATTGGTCATTGCAAAAATGAGTACCGCGATCACTAATAATAGCACGAGGAGTTCCAAAACGGTGCGAGAGTATTTTAAGAACCTACAAACAACTCGGGCATCATTAGTGGGGAGCGCTTTCGCTTCAACCCATTTTGACAAGTAGTCAACGGCCACGAGAATGTACTTGTTCCCTCGTGAAGACGGGAACGGGCCCATAAAGTCGATGCCCCATATGTCAAAGATCTCGCAAACTTGAATTGCATTTTAAGGATTTACATCACGTATGCGAGATTTTGCCTTGAACGTTGAACAAGTGTCACACGTCGTGACCAAGTCATGGGAATCTCGATCTATCGATCGGCAATAGAAACCGGAAAATTAAAGATCCCCCTTTTTTTAGCGGTGTTGTAGTTGGCACCATGTATGTCCCCCGGTGGGTCATCTATGGCAAGCATGAGGATTTCAAGGCTTCTTGGCGTATAACCCCGTCTAAATCACTTGATCCGTACAAATCCTAAACAAGTAGGGGTCGTCCTAAAAATAATGCTTAACATCCTTAAAGAATTTCTTCTTTTGTTGGGACGGCATCCCTTTTACAATAAAGTTCCCCACATGGTAATTTGCAATATCGGCAAACCATTGGGTGTTAGAATCACCACGAAAAGTCACTATCCTAAGTGTATCGAGAGGAAATGTTTCGGTAATTTCCTTTTTTTCCGGAGATCACTTTGATGGGGATCTCTAAATAGTCTAGACAAGTGGCCGAAACCGCTAAGGATTCTATGCTCCTTTTTATCACAGGATAATGATATTTAATTCTTGGAGGAGAAGAATCAACGGAGCAATTCGGCTTAGATCTTTCTTATTAAGGACGATATTTGAGAGCCGAGTGGTCTGTATTAAAACCCCCACTATGGTCTTGTACAGGACTAGATAAGGTCGGAATTCTCAAAAGCACTTACACCACGGCTAATAATTTTTTTTCTATGTGGTGTAATGAGCTTGGGCATCAGTCATAGTCTTGCTAGCATAGTGTATAGGCTGAAAATGTTTGGTTTTACGTTGCCCGGACCGCCCCACACGCAAAGTCACTAGATCACAATAATTAAAAGGGCAAGTCCCAACTCCGGGGGCAAAACTAATATCGGAAGCTTCGGTTTAATTTCCTTCTTAAGGGTCTCAAAAACCTCTATACACTCGGTCGCTGGAAATGAATGAAGTCTCTTTGTCAAGACGATGGTCATTGGCAGGAAATTTTAGAAAAATCTTGAATAAATCGACCGATAAAACCCAGGTGTGACCAGAAAACTTCTGATGAATCCTTTGAACGACGTGGAGGAGGTAATTTTATGCAATAACATCAACTTTAGTCCTATCTTCTTCAATCCCATATTTCAAAATCTTGTGGCCGAGGATCATGCCCTCTTTTGACATTGAAGTGACACTTCTCCCAATTTTTAGAACAAGATTGGTGTCTTGCACCTTTTAGCATTTTGTTAATGGGAGAGACAGCATGATCAGAGGGAATCCCGAAGGCACCGGAAATCATCCAATGAAGACTTCCCATTGTTTCCTCAAACTTCAGTCATGGGAAAAATGGCCATATGCACCTTTGGAACGTGCTTAGGAGCATTTACATAATGACCGAAAGGCATACGTTCGATAGGCAAAAATGTTCCATAAGGGCAATGAGGAAGAAAAAACTGTCTTCTCTGGTCTTGCGGGTCAACAGGGAGGATTTGAAAATACCCAGAGAATCCATAAGAAACAATTAGTACTGATCTAGCTAATCGTCTCTAAACATTTGGTCCATGAAGGGAAACGGGAAATGGTCCTTTATTCGGGTTTTTTGTTTTTATTTTCTTGGGGGTTAGCATCGTTAAGTTTCCTATAGTCAATACAACTACGCCACCCCAGGTAACTAACATAGTCGGAATTAATCGCTATCTTCATTAGTTTACAACGGTCATTACACCCTTTTTGGGTTACCACAATGCACGGGGCTAACCCACGGGACTATCCGAGATAGGTAAATCAATCTGCATCAGGGTTTTATAACTTCCTTTTTGATAACTTCATGGAATTTTGGATTAACCCTTCTTTGATCGTTCAGGGGACCGTATCGCGTTTAAAGTCATACTCCATAAGATTTTGTGAGTGCAAATTTTGTTGGGTCAATATCCCTTAATGATCGAGATCGTTCCAAGCAATTGCTTGCTTGTGGAGACTTTAAAACCTTTACGAGGCGCTTCCTTCTCTTTGTCTTTCAAGTTTTTAGCAATAATGAGGGTGAATTTATTGGTACCCTCCAAAAATGATACTCGAGATGAGAAGGTAAGTCTTTGAGTTCAAGCTCCGGGGGTTCATCAACTGAGGATTTAACGCTTTTAAGTTCTTCTTACTTTAGGTCCTTCGGAGGGAAAGGAGAGTACGGGTCTTTATTTAACATTTCTTCAATTAGACGAATGTCTCCCTCCGGATCAAATTTAGCATCATCAATTCCTGATGGAATTAAGTCACTTGCAAGATACGCTTCAATTTCTTCAAGAATGAAATCACCTCCCTCAAATGGAGTAAGGGAGGGAGAAGATTTAGCAATGATTGGTTCAGAAATTGGAGTGGGATTGCCACTCTCAGAATTGTCAGAAAACCCTAACATTCTTTAGAATATCCTCACATGCTTATCGATGACATCGATTCGGTTAATTGATTCAGCATCATTGTAGGAGTATCTTGAAGTGTTACCAACTTTGAATGTTATGGCTTCATCACTCACTCGGAGAGTTAATTCTTCACCGTAAACATCAATCAAGGATCGTGCCGTCCTCAAAAAGGGTCTCTCGAGAATTAAGGGAACTCGAGGATCGACAACATAATCTACGACTACAAAGTCAGCCGGAAAATGGAACTTTCCTACTCTCACAAAGACATCTTCGGCAATGCCGGTTGGTCTAGTAGTAAGACGGTCCGCTAAAGCTCAGAATCATTTGAGTAGGAGTAAGTTCGGGGAGTGAAAGCTTCCTTCATATGAAGAGAGGCATCAAGTTGATGCTTGCACCAAGATCGGCCAAGGCTAAGCATTCAACTATCTCAGGAAAATTACGTAGAATGAGAAACTTGCCGGGGTCTCCCAGTTTTTCGGGTAGCTTATTTAGGATAACCACCGAACAATTCTCATTCACCGGTGTATTGGCTAATTCAAATAATTTCTCCTTATTGCTAAGAAGATTCTTGAATGTGGAAGCGAATTTGGGCATGTAGAGTAAAGCATCCGTGAAGCTAAGATCGAAGTGTAAGCTTCAAAAGATTTGAAGAAACTTCATCATTTGATGGTCGTCTCTTTCTCGGAGCTTTTGGTTGTTGAGTCTCGAAGGATAAGGTAAATTCGGTTTAATGTTAACAGGCTCAGAGGTTGGTGCTTGAATTGGGACATCCGGAGGTTGGACTTTTTCAGTACTTGGTTGCACCGAATCCTTTGTCACCTCGGGCTCTCTTTCACACCTTGGGTTAAGGTGAAGAATTGAGGAGGAATCGAAGTAAAGTCCTCGTAGAACAACACTTCGGCTAGTGATTGCTTTCAAGTCACCTTTTCGGTGAACAAGCGGTATATGTGCTAGGGAGAGAACCAGCCCCCGAGAACCGAAGGTTTGTTCAATTTGAAAATAATTGCTCAACATATTCTCAAGCTTGTTGTTTTGTTGCAACATCGTGGCCTGAAATTCATTTTTCAACTCAGTTTTCATATTAGTGATTTGATTTTGCATAGCTCGCATGTTTGTGTCATTAACTTTCATGTAATTTGCGAGTTCATTTGACGGAGCAGCTTGAGTTGGTGGAGTCGGAGCTCGGTAAGTCGAATTTCCTGGGTTGTAATTATTTCCCTGGTTTTGATTGTTTTGAAATGGTGGAAAACCGGTGGATGGTTCGACTGATGAGCTACACTCGCTGAGGACGTAACCAGCATTCCCTGATTTAGTTTTACTGCCGGCGCAGAGTCTACATTATGCTTGAATATTATCTTGATATCCTGAAGCGTTGCCATCGGTGGCAAGACACTGGTAGTAAGGGTGTGGTCCACCACAAGTAACATAACTCTCTTCAACCGCTTTAACGGAAGCTGGAGGAGGGGTTGTGTTTTTAAGAAGCAAGGCCTTAACGGCATCGGTGAGTGCAACAACATTGGGTGAAAGACCCGAGGTAGAAGTGTTCGTACTCACTTTGGAAACAACCGGTCTGTTTCGTGAAGTGTGAACTTTCGACTTATTCTCGATAAGGGTTAAGGCATCCTTAGGAGTCTTAGTCAAAAGATTGCCACCGGCGGCTGCATTCAACGAATCTTGATCGGTTGATGTTAAGGAATTATAAAAAGTATCAATTTGGTGTAATTCCATGAAACCGTGATGTGGGCATGCACGAAGGAGATCTTTGAATCGCTCCCATGCCTCACAGAATGATTCATCATAATCTGTTGCTGAAATTCATAATCTCCATTTCGGAGATTGTGGGTTTGAAGGAGAAAAGAAAAACTCAGTATAATGAATTGGAAAACAAGATCTTCCCAAGTCACTATATGAGTGAGGTGGTTCTTTTTCCAGCCAAATTCGGGCTGCCCCCTCGATGGAAAACGGGAAAAATCATAAGCTTAATCGACGAATTAGGCACATCTTTATACTTAATCGTTGAAGTAATCTTGTTGAACCAACGAATATGAGCATGATTGATCTTCCTTCTCAAAACCACAAAATTGCTTAGAGTAACCAAGATTGAGTAAATGTGTTTAGCTCAAAATTCTCCGCTAGAATAACGGGATTAAGAATCGATCTCCGTAACTCTAGGAGGGTGCTTGGGGAAGCCCAAAAATTTTTCGCCATAGTACGTGTATCGGCCATCGTAACTACGGGTTTTTCAACAATAGTCGGATCGACTTGTTGGGAATGTTTTTTTCTTCTGGGAGTTGTTGACGGTTCGACAACTGGACCTGACGAACGAGTGCGCATGCACTAAAAACAAATCTTTTATTTAAAAAATTTAAACACAAAAAAAAAAATTATTTTTGGCAAACGAAAGTCAATAGTGCACCGGTTGCTTCTCTAGCACAAAACGCACAAAGACAGCGGAGGAGCGGGTAAGCGCGAAGGTTTTAAAAACATCTCTCCTTTCGGGTCGAAAGTTCGTTGGGATCAACCCTCCTTATACCTTTTTATAGTTAGTAATCCTAAAGGTGAGCCGAATTTACACAATGATCAACTCCGATTTCTTTTGTTGTTTTTTTTATTTTTTTTGGATTTTTGATTACTTTATAATATTTTTGTATTTTTTTAATATACGAAAATATTCACAAAAAAAGAATAACTTTCGAGGAAGGATCTTCAAAAAACAATCTTCAAATGATAACTTGAAATTCATAACGCAGCCTCCCTGACAACGGCGCCAAAAATTGATCGAGTCGATTGTATATATATATATATATATATATATATATATATATATATATATATATATATATATATGTAAAGCAGTAAATCACTTTAAACAAAAATGCATAAACCAATGCAAATAAAAAGTATTATGGATGTTCGACTTCGAAAGTAACCCCTTCTAGTCGTTTCCCGGGTCGTTTATATTCCAACGAGGCGTGAATTGAACTTTTTGTTGACGTTTGTAATCAGGATTTTGAATAGATTAAGTTTTTTGATTTGGATTCTAATTTCTACAAATATAAAGCAAATAACAAATAAAAACAAGCAACAAATAAAGCGAATATGAATTAAACACAAAAAACGTTAACGGGATTTTAGAAACGCAACCTAAAAACCTAAAACATCAAATTTTACCCCTAGAAATGCAAATTTAATTTTTAAAAGTCCTAAATGACAAAAGAAAATTTTAGAAAAAAGAATTATATTTTTTGATTTTTATTTAATTTATTATGAATTAAAAACACTTTTATTCTAAAAATATTATAAAAAATACTAAACAATTTTGCAAAAATCTGAAAAAATCACGAAAAAGACTTTTAACTATTTAGAATCTAAGAAAAATAAAACTACTAAACCAGCTTATTGGCAAAACTCGCAAAAATGGTATAAAAGATAAATAGTGGAAGAGTCTTTCGACTTGTCCCACTAGCGCAGATGGTAAAGGGGTTGTGTTAAAGGTGTTGGTTATGTGTTGAGAGGTCTCGGTTTCGAGCCTTGAGACCTCTCCACAATACTGACACTTTTTTTAAACACTTAACTAATATATCTAAATAAGCTTTTTTGTGAAGAGACTTTTTGTGAAAACTTATATTAAGCTAGGCATAAGCAATTACAAATGACAGAATGACTAAAAAAAACTTAGAGTTACTTAATGAAACTATTTGGCTTATAGAAGCTTTTACAAAGTTAAATAAGCTATAATGAGCGTTAAGAAGCTAAAACAGATAATGATTAACTCTTAATAAGCACTTTTGATTAACAATTAAGCTATATTACCTAAAGGATAAGTTAGAATCAGATAATGCAAAAGGGCTTACACGACTGATTTTTGCTAAAAGCTTTTATAAGCTAAACCTTAGATCAAATAAGCTTCTAAAACCTCAAATATACTTAAAAGGCAAAACTAATCTCAAAATAAGAATCCTTAATAAGCAGAAAACAAGGAAAAAGAAAATAAGCAGTTTGGATAGAGCAGTTAACTAAACAGGCTAAAAGGGCATTTTTAAGCTAGAAACCCAATAAGCTAAACCTCAAAAGCTCAAAACAGATTAAGCTTATACTATAAGCTTCTTGAGTTATGAATTTCAAGACCTAAAACAGATTTAAACTATCTTGAAAGTGAGATTGAAAAGTGGCTTTTAAATCTGAAATTTGCATATATGACAGCAATTTTCAAAACTTTGAAAACCAATGAAATGGCACTCAATGCTTTAAGACCAGATTCTAAACTTGCAAATTAGTGCAATTTGACACTAAGAACACAACTTCAATACCTTGAAACAAAATTTAAACTCAAGACAGCCTTGATGCTTAATAAACTCAAAGACTTGAAAATTGATTAAGAAAACTTTATAACTTAACAATTCCAATTTCAAACTTGGGAAAACTATATCAACTACTGATTTAAAACCAATCCAAATTGGATTTTCGAACCAAAAGAAACTCAACCAGTATTAACACTATGTTAATATTGTTATACCAAACACCCTTTTAAAAACTCAAATCCAATTTTAACCTAAAAGCAGATTATAAAACCTCGGAAAAGATTAAGAACTATGTTTAGGAAGATCAATTAAGCAATAATCACTACTTAATAAGCACTAGACAATAAGCAATCATGATAAGCAGTTTTTTTAGCTTTTCTAGACAGATTTTTATGAAAAACAAGAACAAGGCAGATTTAAGCCATAACAGAGCACAAATTAACAATAAGCAACATAAATGAGCATATAAAGGTAATAATAAGCAGAAAATAAACACTTCAATAAGCTGAACAGTAATAAGCTAAAAACTGAAAATGGAAACTTACTTTTTATTAAATAACTTGGAGAGTACAATGCTTTGAAAGAGAAATTGCTTAAGACATGAGCTTAAAACAGAGAATTAAACCTAAAACCGTAAAGTAAAATTGCTGGAAGTAAAAGTTGTCCTTGAAGCTTGAAATCCTCCCCTATTTATAGGGGAGTCTTGTGTATTATGTGAGGTAACCCGCCAATCATCTTCAAAACCTTCTAAAATTACTTTAGGCAAGAAACCATCACACCCAATCATCATTAAACCCTATCATAAATGCTTTTGACTTTCCCAAAATTCTTGCCGCGTTTTCTTGTCCAAAGAGGGCTCTTGAGAGTGCCAGCGTGGCGCTGAGTGTGTCAAGACGCGTAGGAGTCTGTTGGAGACGAGTCGCATCATGGGAGAATGGTTCTTGCCCTGTTTTGGGCCTTCCCGCCATTTTTGGTTGTATTCAAAATGGGGGTTAAAGGGGTAACGGGGTTTAGTGTTTGTTTGGTTAAAGGACTGACAGTGTTAGTCCCTAAGGAATAACGATGTAATACACTTAACAACAGTATAGTGGGCTTGTTAAGTGTATTTGATTTTAGGCCGTTTGGGCCTTTTTTGTATATTTTGGGTTTTTGGGGTTTTGTGATTTTTGTGATATAAAAAGGCTTAGTTTTAAAGGCTTAACAGGCTGACTTGGCCCATTAACTTGGGTTGGGTTGGCCCACTAAGATGCATACGCCTTTGGCTTTGGTTTTTCACGCTCTTTCCAATCTCGTGCTTGGTTTTGCCTTGTTTTTGTCTTTTTGTGAATATCTGTTACCTGCACAGTAAATAACACAAAATAAGCATATATTTGGCATTTTATGTCCGTTTTTTGTTAATTAAGCTCGTTTTATTGAGATAATGGTATGTGTATTTAAGCACATATCAAATCCCCTCATACTAAACTATTGTTGTGTCCTCACGCAATGAAATAAATCCATGTTTAGAAAACCAAAAATTTCAACCCCCTTAAATTAAATACCTTGAAAAGTAACAAAGTGTAAAATTTAAAAGGATTAAGAAATTACTAATTTTTTAAACACTCCCTGTTTTACCATTTTCTTTCTTGCACACATATTTTTCTTATTTTTCATTATATACAACATGCTTTACTTTCATTATTGATCATAACTTTTAGGATCACTGAATAAGAGACACCTTAATCTTAAAGTGCCCTAGAAGGATAAATTCATCATCCCTGATTTTTCACTTATTCCCAAACTAAGCTTAAAAACGAAATCATTGTTAATTACAAGTTGGGATGCTAACGCTACTCATATTTGCAATTTGTGTAAAACTTTTCCTCCCGACAGATATTATATAATAAGGTGTGTGTGTGCTGAATTTGATTTTGACCATCCAACCCACGTTTTTAGATAGTTATAACCTTTCCAAGTTTCACGTTCCACTTTTAGTTATATGAATTCAAATGTGAGATTGTCCCATGTAGCAACATTTCTTCTCGGCACATCCCAACCTCGTCGACTAAGTGACCGGGCTTTTGACACCCCTCAGAGAATAATTTGTCAAGACTCTCCGACTTCTGAACCCTTTACTAATTTTTTTCCATAAAACTTAGTAAGTTTATAACTCAAAGCAAGCTAATTCCTCCAAAATTAAGACATTTTAGGTAAGTTAATTCCTTTAGAGTGACTTTCTTCTCGGAACCTCCCGACCTCATCGGTCAAGTGCCCAGGCTTTTGACACCTCACAGTGAATACTGATCAGAATTAACAAACTTCCAGTTTCAAAATTTTGTAGGGATTAACAAGTTTTAGCTCAAAAGAATGTTTAAATTTTAGAAAAAGACATTTTCTCTTTATTTATTAAGCAACTATACTAGCAATATTTTTCACATCATTTCCATTTTTTGTTCATTTTTCATTTTTCATTCATTTTTTTGCAACATTTATGTGCTTAGAAAAAAGTGTTTAAATTGTCTTATTCCAGTAAAGATTTCGTGTAACCTAATCAATACGGGTCGAAATACTTTATTTGAAAAGTAAATTATACACGATTTAATCAAATATTTAGGATTACTGTTACACCTTAACCCCAAAATCTTACATGTATTACCATGTATTGTGAATTCAATGATACATACAAAATGTGGTTTTAGATGTTGCGTCACACAATAGGAATAAAAACTTGAGTATTCACACAAAAATATGATAGACGAAAAAAGTTTGTAATACGATTTTATCTTTAACCATTACCATTACAGCTTTCTCACTATTTTTATCTCTCGGTCACCGTTACCTCCACTTACCAATTTACAGTTACTAAATTCATGAGTAAGATAACTTATTTCATAAAAAGGCACATGTCTGGTTTGTGAAAGTGGACTTACCAAATCATAATTTCTTTGAGGTTTATAAATCTAGTGTCATTTCAAAGTTTAGAAATTATAATCTTTGCATATGTGGGGTAAGATCATGAAAGAACAATATTATATCAAAGAACAAATAAACACATCTTAGCAATTTATTTTTCATTAAATTAAAAAAAACCCACTTTCCACCTTTTAAAAAAAACATAATATCTTGCAAACGGTAAATCGTCAAACTATGAAAAATACACCATCGCGACAAGAATATTTTTATCCTTCAGTAGACATGCACTTTGATATATTTTCGACGATTTTTAAAAACTGAAATTTTCATCCAGAAAAATCACACGTGATTTGTAAAATCACTTGTGATTTTTTTTTTGGTTTTTTTACAGCATAAACAAATGTACATAGTATTGGAAGAAAAATGAGGAACAAGTTGTGTCGCTAGTCCTTTTTAATTGCAAAACTAATTCTTTTGAAAACTACATTTGCGGATTTGAGTTTCATAACATTGTTATTCATAACCTATTGAACTATTTTGAATAGCTCTACCGCCTCAGATTCAAGAAAAATTAAAAGTACCAAACACGTAATTTAAAAAAATTACGTGTGATATCATAAATCACATGTGATTTCACAAAATCACATGTGATTTCACAAAATCGCATGTGATTTTTATTAACGACGAGAATATTTTTATCTTTCAGTAGATGATCATTTTCATATACTTTTGATGATTTTTCAGTGTTAAAATTTTCGTCAAGAAAAATTACACGTAATTTCTAAAATCACTTGTGATTTGTAGTTTTTAGAAATCACGTGCTATTTCATAAATCGCATGTGATTTCACAAATTCACTTATGATTTATAAAGTAATAAATCACGTGTGATTTCATAAATTCATAAATCGCGCGTGAATTTACAAATTTACGCTTGATTTTTAAGTAATAAATCACATGTGATTTTTCGAATCACGTGTGATTTTTTGTAGGCGGAAATTTTAAAAAAAGTTCGTCGAAAGTATATAAAAGTGCACGTCTATAGAAAGATAATTTAATTCTCTTCGCGGTGGTATAATTAAATTTGCGTAACGATTAACGGTTTGAGAGATATTTTAATTTTAAAAAATAAGATGAAAGTGAGTTTTGTAATTAAATTAACATAATCTAAGCCATTAAATGAAAATAAAATGAATGGTTGAGATTAAAGAGATTATTTTTTAATTAGATATTGTTTTACATAGACCCAAAATTTAGATGGTTGAGTTGAGATCAACATAGACCCAAAATTTAGTATAGACCCAATGAATCAATCCTAGCCACTTATTTTTTATCAAAATAATAAAAACCCACTTTTCACATCTTTTTTAAAAATAAAATATCTTGCAAACAGTAAATCGTCAAACGACAAAAAATACACCATCGCGACGAGTATTTTTTTATCTTTCAGTAGACATCCACTTCGATATACATTCGAAGAACTTTTTTTTTGATTTTTTTTCCAGTCACGTCTGAAAAAATCACATGTGATTTGTGATACAAATCACATGTGATTTCATTAAATCACATCTGATTTCATAAAATCACATGTGATTTGTGATACAAGTCACATGTGATTTTTTTCAGACGTATCTAAAAGAAAAATTCAAAATTTTTTTCGTCGAAAGCATATAGAAGTGCCACTCTATAGAAAGATGATTTAATTCTCGTCGCGATGGTATGTTTTGTTTTGCGTAACGATTAACGGTTTGTGAGATATTTAATTTTTAAAAAGGAGGTGGAAAGTGAGTTTTTATTATTTTGATTAAAAAATGAGTAGCTATCATTGGTTCATTTGGTCTATGCTAAATTTTGGGTCTATGTTGAACTTTTGCCGATTCGGATAACACATTTAGAAGTGATTGAAAGTTTGTATATTTAAATCTTTTCCAATAGTTTTTTAACCTAAGAAAATAACTCTTTTAAGTATAGTGAACTGAAAATTAAAGAAACTCAAATGTAATGTCAGACCCTGTTTTCCCGCACGACCAGTTTTATGTTGCTTTTTCTAGAGGGACAACACGTAGAACTACAAAGGTATTAGTGAAGTCTCTCCCAGAGTTCGGTCAAGAAGGAGTCTACACCTCAAATGTCGTGTAGTAAGACGTGATGAATAATGTGCATTGTTATGTATTTCATAATTGTTAGGTTTTATATAATTTCTAGTATATAAACATCATAATATTCTTTATACTCTTGTGGTAATTCATAGTTAAGTTGATAGTTTTTAATAATAAAAATATATTGATGTTCAAGTTAGTATATTGATGCGTATAATCGTTTAAATCAATATTTCAAGTTTTAAATTTATAAAACTCGTCTACCTATGGTCTACAACGCATTAACAGGTAGAGAACCCGATCGTGTGTAGTGCATGATTGGTAAATCTGAGGTCATCCCAAAAGCAATTTATTAGTGGAGTAAGACAATTTTAAGGAATTTAAGATTAAAAACTTTGTTGAGAAAAGTATTATAAACTAATTGGAAAAGTAGTTACAAGATGGAAGGATTACTATCCTTGAAATAATCATGTGGGTTTATACTCTAAGGTGCAATGCCACCAACATAGTTTTCCGAGGTTTCACTAGGCTTGAAAACGCATCCTTGCCTAACCTATGATTCCTAAGTGGAATGAACCTGCGAAGGAAATTTACCTATTCTTAGTTCACAGTGATTAATTCCTCCAAATAATATGCCGAATATGTCTAAGGTGTAAATCAAGACTCAGTTGTGTGTCACACCAAATATCATGGCTAGATCCCATAATAAAAGCTCACTCCCTGAGGGAGTGAGGGCCTAAGATCACAACTCATTCAAAAGGGGCACTTGCATATGGCTAAAGTTTATGTTCTGCGTTTTCAAGGACCTAAGGGATATCGCCTAGCATGCGGCAAGTAGAAACAACAACGGAGATATAGGTTAATCCAGTGGTCAATAGAGGACACTAAGGTTAACGGATTAACCTTACTACAAAGTACTTCTACAACCTTAATTAAAACTAAAACCAGGATTACTGAGCTCCTCAAAAGGCAATTTATCCAGGAGACTAAATTGACAACAAAAAGAGTAAAGAAACCAAAGAGATTAAAACAAAGATAATATAATAGATAATTAAACCATGTTTAGATCCAGAACAATGAGATGAACAAGCATGGGCAACATGTCCATGACATCTAGATTACCAAACCTGCTCATGTTACAAATCAACTAGATTCTTTTTTCCTTTTGTCTTGTTTCCAACTTTTGGTGATGAAGATGGGTTTCTTAAAATCCTAGTTAGGGCTCTGGGAATGGAGAGATATCTCAATGACCGAAATTCTTCGAATATATATAGTTTTCGTGATAACTACGGCGTAGTTGTATGTGGCAAACTACGCCGTAGTTTTGCTAATGAGGACTTTTCAATTGTAGGAAAAAAGTAACTACAACGTAGTTAAAGTGGCCAACTACGTCGTAGTTATGACTAGACATATACATAATTGGTGACTCATGATAACTACGACGTAGTCCCAATGGGGAAACTACGTCGTAGTTCCTTTTATGCACTTGTGGTCTTCGTTTGAACTACGCCGTAGTTCAATCGAGGTAACTACGCCATAGTTGTGTCCTGGCATCAGTATTTCGTTCTCTTCATTCGTCTAATTCCCGTGTATTTCCGTTCCAATGTTCATAAATTTCTGTAAATGAAATATAAAGTGATTAAGTACATATTTTAACCACAAATTGAATAATTATGATGATTTTACGAGGGATTTTGATACAAAAAGTTATAGAGTATTTGATGTTATCAAATATACCCCCACTTGACTTCTACTTTCTCTCAAGTAGATCAGTTAGGATAATTTCTAAAAAGATATCCCCCAATTTGACTCGGGAGATATGAATGTGCAAACTACCTATGCTAGAAAATACCTAAGCCGAGCACCTCATGAAAAAGGGATCAAAATCACTCAACTCTTACTAGTCTAAGTGTTTCATTTCGAGGTGATCACTCAATAGCACTGACATAGCATGTATTCTATCATAAGCTTAGAAAGTACACAAAACTACATCAACTAGAGTTAAAGTCTAAAAAGCTCTTAAAGGCAACATGGGTGACACACCACAGGTTTAAACAGGTGAGTAATTCTAGCCGATACCAATGCTCCAGAAAAAGCGACAAAACCACACATGCTCGTCCAAATCCATGAACGAGACACATGTGATTGCTCATATCCTTAACTCGAGCAAGCTAAAGGCTAAAATTATTAAAGGGCAGGATAAGACATGGGATACACATATAATCGGTATTAGAATAAGTAAACACAAAACAAATAGTCAAAAATCCACGGTTTTGTCATCACTGGCTACTATCCCTCTATTAGCTTGAACTTCAGAGTTACAAAATCTGATCATCAATAATAATGGGCTAGTATTGGTGATATATAGATGTAAAACACTGTAATTAGATGAAGCAGACTCATAGTAGCCCAACCTTCAATGAAGTAGTTGGTTTATAAACGTACCAACTCAAAGTCTTCACCAATCAACAGATGAAATAAGTTGGTTTTATTTTATAATCAACACTAACTACAAAAGATCATGCTACAAAAGTGTGAAATGAAATACAATAGAACATCTGTAGCACATAACAATGATACACATCTCCCCACTTAAGATAAGCAGTATCGAAAGTAATAATAACACGGGGGGTCTTCAATGATAGCTCTTCCATATAAGCGTGATTCCCGAACCTATTCACCCGAACCATGGATTTCAAGTAGCCAGTAACTCCTCAACAGTAAATTTACAGACTACATGGTAGGTAAGCTAAGGTGTAATGGTGAAATGAAGCATGGACAATTTGGGTTTTAAAGAAGGAATGGCTCAACAGGTT
This sequence comes from Tanacetum coccineum, assembly GCA_026074375.1. NCBI lineage: Eukaryota > Viridiplantae > Streptophyta > Magnoliopsida > Asterales > Asteraceae > Tanacetum > Tanacetum coccineum. The sequence goes on along the minus strand of BQNB010037095.1, from coordinate 23,038 downwards.
GTTCTAGGGGTATCTTGCACTAAAAGTGAGTGTAACAAAGGGTTTTATCACGGGAGGTCGACAAATGGGTGTAACAAGTTGATAAACACACACAACAATACACATATGGGCTACTTTGGGCGTAAATCCTATAATGTTACATTCTTCAACTATTTATCCCTATCACTCAATTAGGTCTCGAAATGATGGACATGCCAAGTTTTAAAGTCTACAATACTACCGGCACACTCATATTTGGTGGATTTATGTAATAATATATGAAAATAGATTATCAGGCAAGCCTCACCAATGAAAATAAAGGGTAATTTTGTGCTCGGCAAAGATCTATTCTAGTTTCAGTATGAAAATCATGTCAAAATTTTAAAAAATGGCACAATTTTCAAAATAAACTAGAAAATCGAAAGTAATTATAGGTCAATTGGTAATTCTACTCCCATACCCCCACTTAATTTGTACAATTTCCCTATTTTACATTTAAGGAAATGAAATTTAAAGATAAGAGTATAATTAAATGGAAGACTCCCCTCATAAGTTTTACGGATATAAGTCCACTAGTTTCATCTCATCAAAAAAATTCCTTTCACAGAGCATAACTACGGCATAGTTATATTGTGCCGTAGTTCTTGTCAAAGATTCCTTACCATCTTTATAACTACGACGTAGTATATGGTGCAACTACGCCGTAGTTGCTGTCTATAATCACAAAAATCTTTTAAACAAAACATGAGAGTCAGGAATCGCAACATGGATAATAATTATTCAAATTATAATCCTAGGAATCCGAATGACATAAATTATTAAATAACTTAAAATGTTTTTAAAACATAAATTGTCTTAAAACCAAGCACAAATGAGAAATCACTCCTCGTCCATATCATTCCCGGGGTGGTGGGAAGTAAAAGGCACATCTCTAGGGTTACCAAACAGACCAAACAGATTAGTATGTGCAGTGGAAAGAGTAGTGGAATACGTTTGAGGGTTGTTCATGAAATTCATACCCTGTTGGACCCCCAAATCAGGAATGTCAGGAACGTAGGTGTATTGGGTTCCATCAAAGTGGGTGTGATCGAGATGGTGATAGGATTGCAGCTGGCTCATATGACTCGTATTATAAGACTGGAACCTTTCTTGCTCAAGTCTCATTGACCTAAACTCGCCATAGAATTGGTCATACTGCTCAGACATCCCCGAGACAACTTCGGTGAGCTCCTCCACTTCACCACTGATCGAGTCAATAGTATATATATAATATAGGTAAATCAGTAAATCACTTTAAACAAAAGCAATAAACTAATTCACAAATAAAATATAATTCCGAAAGTATCGACTTCGAAAGTAACCACTTCTAGTCGTTTCCCGGGTCGTTTATGATCCAACGAGGCCTGAATTGAACTTTTTGTTGACGTTTGTAATCGGGATTTTGAATAGATTAAGAATTTTGATTTGGATTCTAATTTTTACAAATATAAAGAAAATAACAAATAAAAACAAGCAACAATTAAAGCGAATACGAATTAAACACAAAAAAACGTTAACGGGATTCTAGAAACGCAACCTAAAAACCTAAAACATCAAATTTTACCTCTAGAAATGCAAATTTAATTTATAAAAGTCCTAAATGTCAAAAGAAATTTTTTGAAAAAAGAATTATATTTTTTGATTTTTATTTAATTTATTATGAATTAAAAATACTTTTATTCTAAAAATATTATAAAAAATACTAAACAATTTTGCAAAAATATGAAAAAATCACGAAAAATACTTTTAACTATTTAGAATCTAAGAAAAATAAAATTACTAAACCAGCTTATCCCAATAATATGGAAATAAGCTCTAAAGAGCTCATAGGCAAAACTGGCAAAAATGGTATAAAAGATAAATAGTGGAAGAGTCTTTCGACTTGTCCCACTAGCGAAGATGGTAAAGGGGTTGTGTTAAAGGTGTTGGTTATGTGTTGAGAGGTCTCGGTTTCGAGCCTTGAGACCTCTCCACAATACTGACACTTTTTTTAAAACAATTAACTAATATGCCTAAATAAGCTTTTTGTGAAGAGACTATTTGTGAAAACTTATATTAAGCTAGGCATAAGCAATTACAAATGACAGAATGGCTAAAAAAACTTAGAGTTACTTAATGAAACTGTTTGGCTTATAGAAGCTTTTACAAAGTTAAATAAGCTATAATGAGCGTTAAGAAGCTAAAACAGATAATGATTAACTCTTAATAAGCACTTTTGATTAACAATTAAGCTATATTACCTAAAGGATAAGCTAGAATCAGATAATGCAAAAGGGCTTACACTACTGATTTTTTGCTAAAAGCTTTTATAAGCTAAACCTTAGATCAAATAAGCTTCTAAAACCTCAAATATACTTAAAAGGCAAAACTAAGCTCAAAATAAGAATCCTTAATAAGCAAAAAACAAAGAAAAAGCAAATAAGCAGTTTGGATAGAGCAGTTAACTAAACAGGCTAAAAGGTCATTTTAAGCTAATTTTTAAGCTAGAAAACCAATAAGCTAAACCTCAAAAGCTCAAAACAGATTAAGCTTATACTATAAGCTTCTTGAGTTATGAATTTCAAGACCTAAAACAGATTTAAACTATCCTGAAAGTGAGATTGAAAAGTGGCTTTTGAATCTGAAATTTGCATATATGACAGCAATTTTCAAAACTTTGAAAACCAATGAAATGGCACTCAATGCTTTAAGACCAGATTCTAAACTTGCAAATTAGTGCAATTTGACACTAAGAACACAACTTCAATACCTTGAAACAAAATTTAAACTCAAGACAGCCTTGATGCTTAATAAACTCACAGACTTGAAAATTGATTAAGAAAACTTTATACCTTAACAATTCCAATTTCAAACTTGGGAAAACTATATCAACTACTGATTTAAAACAAATCCAAATTGGATTTTTAAACCAAAAGAAACTCAAGCAGTATTAACACTATGTTAATACTGTTATACCAAACACCCTTTTAAAACTCAAATCTAATTTTAACCTAAAAGCAGATTATAAAACCTCATAAAAGATTAAGAACTATGTTTAGGAAGATCAATTAAGCAATAATCACTACTTAATAAGCACTAGACAATAAGCAATCATGATAAGCAGTTTTTTTTGGCTTTTCTAGACAGATTTTTATAAAAATGAACTAAACAGGCTAAAAGAGCATTTTTAAGCTAATAACCCTTAATGAAATTAAACAATTATTTAACAATAAGATTGAGATAAGGAAAATTACCAGCCATAGAGGATTGATTTGAGAAAGAGCTACAGTAACTTTAGCGATTTTACCAAGAGGGTGGTTAAAATGGTGAGGAAAAATGAACTACGCCGTAGTTGCTTTCTTTTTATACTACCTTGAAAAACTACGGCGTAGTTGTACCGACCCAACTATGCCGTAGTTGGGATTTTAACTGTTTTGGATTTTCAAATTTTTTGGAACTACGTCGTAGTTTGACATACCAACTACGGCGTAGTTATAGCTCAGCAATTTTATTATTTGTCCATTTTCACAAATGTTTCCCGAGCAGGTGAGATAATTGAAACGTACCTGAATTCATGGTTTGCCCAAGACAATAATAAATCCTACGAGGAATTAAATAATGCAAGAATTTAAAAGAAAACTGCCAGGGTTGCCTCCCGGTAAGCACTTTTGTTTATTTATCGAGTCGTTAAGTTCGACTCCTCTTTATGGCTACGTTGTCCCACTGTAGGGGATATAGGTCCCCGCGTCCTTCAGCCATAAAACAATACTTCCTTTGTTTATGTATTCCCCGTGCATAACCTGTATTTCGTTAGACATGCTTATCTATAAAACAAAAAGAAATGATTGGTAACTTCAAAATGACTTAGTCTCAATTCACTAAATAAAACAACTCCTCGACAGCAACTTGATGCGTATAATCGTCTAAATCAATTTTTCAAGTTTTAAATTTATAAAAATCGTCTACCTATGGTCTACAACGCACTAACAGGCAGAGAACCCTATCTTGCGTTATGTAGGATTGGTAAATCCGAGGTCGTCCCAAGAGCATTTTATTAGTGAAGTAAGACAATTTTAAGGAATTTAAGATTAAAAACTTTGCCGAGAAAAGTAGTAACTAGATGGAAGGGATAATATCCTTGAAATAATCATGTGGGTTCATACTCTAAGGTGCAATGCCACCAACATAGTTTCCTGAGGTTTCACTAGGCTTGAAATTACATCCTTGCCTAGCATATGATTCCTAAATGGAATGAATCCGCGAAGGGAATTTACCTATTCTTAGTTCACAGTGATTAATTCCTCCAAATAATATGCCGAATATGTCTAAGGTGTAAATAAAGACTCAATTGTGTGTCATGTCTAATATCATGGCTAGATCCCATAATAAAATCTCACTCCATGGAGGGAGTGAGGACCTAATATCACAACTCATTCAAAAGTGGCACTTGCTAATATGACCAAAGTTCCTGCTTTGGTTTTAAGACAAAGGGAATGTCGAATGGGCAAAGGTAGAACAACCAACGGAGATTGGTAATCCGTGGTCAATAGAGGACACTAAGGTTCAGCAGATACCTTACTACAAAGTACTCTCACAACCTTAACTTATAAACTAAACCAGGATTCTGCAATTCAAAAGGCAATTTATCTAGGAGACTAAATTATTAACAAAAAGAGTAAAGAAACCAAAGAGATTAAAACAAAGATAGTCTAATAGATGATTAAACCATGTTTAGATCCAGAACAATAAGATGAACACGCATGGGTAACATGTCCATGACACCTAGATAACCAAACCTACTCATGTTACAAATCAAATAGATTCTTCTTCCTTCTATCTTGTTTCTAGCTTTTGGTGATGAAGATGGGTTTCTCCAAACCCTAGTTAGGGCTCTGGGAACGAAGAGATATCTCAATGACCAAAATTCTTTGAATATATATAGTTTTCATGATAACTACAACGTAGTTGTAAGTGGCAAAATACGCTGTAGTTTTGCTGATTATAGGCAAAAAGTAACTACGACGTAGTTAAAGTGGGGGGTGAGTACGTTTCTAATTAAAAACTTTAAATCTTTTGTATCAAATCACCAATCAAGTTTGACGCAATATGAGAAGTTTTGATTATAGATCTATAATTACTAATACATATTCTAACAATACAACCACACTCACAATATTTACTACAAATAACAATACAACCATAAGTAACATGATATACACGACAATCTACGCAATCATGATCACATGCAAGTATAAAGTAAAGTGATAAATGTAAAGAAATAAGTAAAGCGAAAGGTAAAAGAAAATGCAAACCAGACACGGTGATTTATAGTGGTTCGGTCATGAAGCTCCTCTTCGCCCTACTCCACTCCCTGAGTATCCAACTCGAGAGTTACTTTACTAATCAACAAGATCCGTTTCGGCGGAGAAAACCTTATAACGTTGCTTACATTATTTTCTGACACTAAGCTAGATGTCGAGTTCTTCTTCGGGTACAACCAAACCCGTTATGTTTTATGGTTCAACATAACAAATCTTGTGTTTTATGGCCTAAACACATAAACTGCGCCGCTTATATTATTTTTCGATACTAAGCTAAATGCCGAGTCCTAATCTTAGCTAGAACCAATCTACCACTTCACCAATGTATTTTGAGGCCTAAAATACTAACCAACACACAATCAACCCTTTCAAATATATACACCATTCGGATCTACACACTACTAAAGATTGGAAGACATGGACTCGATCTATATGTAAAAAAATGTTACAAATGGACTAAGTAGACTACATAACTTCGTATCTTGACGATGACGAAAGTTCTTCTCTTGCACTTGAGGGAAGAAGGAAATGATAGAAGATTAGATAACAGTTAAATAAGATTAAACAAGTTAAATGATCAAAGAATTTAGAAAGATTTAGTGAGATCTAGAGAGAGAAATAACTGAAAGAAATATATGCAAAAGGTTTGTGAAAATAGTTGGAAGTGACCCACTATTTATAGGAGTTGAAAACGTGTCTGTCTGAAAGTGGCGGCCCCCAAATATATTAGGAGGCCGCCGGGGATTTAAGGGGGCTGCCCCAACAGACAATTTTGTTTTTGTCTTCTTGTGGTGAAATATTTATCTGGTGGAAATCTGACCTGTTTTAGGGGGAAATGGTCATATTTGAATTTTGAAATAATTACCACATAAAACATTTTTTTATAATTCCAAATAATTTGTCTATTTAATTTTTGAGAAAATGTTTTGTTACATTTATAAAAATATAAAGTTTAAGACAAAAACATATTTCATTGATCATCCTACAAGTTTAATGTTGTTTGTACATACCTTACGTGATTTACGTCGGGTGTAGACAAATGTCCGTGTTGATGCAGACTTCAGACATCGAGAGATGTTGATGCATGTATGAATTGATGATTTGTGGTTATGAGTAACTTGTGCACTTTAAGTTACGTATTACAAGTCACATGTTTGTCATCACCAAAACATAAAGAGATCGTATAGATTAAATATCGTAATATTTGCACTAACAATCTCCCATTTTTTGATGATGACAAAATATGTAAACTATAACACCTAGGAAAGTTTAAATGTTACTCGTTTACACTCCTTCTCCCCTTTTGTCGAAACAAAAGGTATTACATGGATATAGGTTGGAGCATATAGGTTAGAGGTATAAGAAGAATATATAAGAAGAAAGTAAGTGCTTCGGGTATACAGGTTGGATGAGTGAGAAGAAGGTATGAAAAGAGGGTAAGTGTTTCTGATATATAGGTTTGAGGTATGAAGACAAGTCATGAGAAATAGAGGTGAGGGTGATTTTATGTTTCTTGGATAGTTTAGACGAGGTCATGAGAAATGAAAAGAAGACATGGAACGAAGGTAGGTACTTCAAGTATATAAGTTGAAGGTGAAAGAAGAGGACCTAAATGTTGAAGGTGATTTTGAAGTAGATGAGGTGAAGTATTTAGAGTATGAATAAACCCTTCATTGTATTTGACGATCCTATATCCTATCTTTTTAAAAATAAGAGCTTGCATCATCCCAGTGAAGTCTTCTATCTTCACGGTTTAACCAACTCCATGCTATTTACACACGTATCTTCGAGCTCCCCTTGCTTATTGCATCCCCATGATAATTACATTCCTTGGATAGTGACTCTAGCGGATCCATGGATCAAATAAATTACCATTGAAACTAAAGACATTCGATGAATGCAATTGAAATGAGTAGGACGCTTGTAAGTGCTCTCCCTCGGTGTATGCTCCCCCTTGTTTGGGAAACCAAGAAATCAAGATATAGATGTGTGCTACAAAATAAAGTTAGTAGACAAGTGCGCGCGCACACACACATACACTCTCTCACACACACACACACACACACATACATACATATATATATATATATATATATATATATATATATATATTAATATATATTATTAAGGAATTAGGACAGGGCTACTTTTAGGTGTTATGATTCTAAAATATGACACTTTGAAAAAGAATTAGAAACTAGACACATGCAACCATTATTTAAAAATCAATAACCTAACTAAATGATTAAAATAAAAAAAGACTCAAATGGGTATATATATATATATATATATATATATATATATATATATATATATATATATATATATATATATATATTAATAAGGAATTAGACATGCACTTTTAGGTGTTATTATTCTAAAATATGACACTTTGAAAAAGAATTAGAAACTAGACACATGCAACCATTATTTTAAAATCAACAACCTAAATGATTAAAATAAAAAGACTCAAGACGTATGTTTAATGACTAAGATTCGACCGAATTTTAGTAAACAAGAATGGAATTCATTTATTGATTGACACACGAATATTATGAGAATGACCTTTTAAAGGTAGACGAATGTCGCTTAATATCTTGACGAGATATGCCAAAATATATACTATAAAAGGATACAAAAAAGATAAGATGAGGACGGAGACGATATGCTCTTGGATGTGAATGAAAATGATTCCATAAAGCTAGAAGGTGGGGAAGGATGAGCGAGACTAAATAAGGAAGGCGTTGATGCGAGGTTGTCAGAAATGATTGATATATCATTTGCACTAACAATTTATGTGCATGTGATTCTATCAAGACAAAGGTGGACGATTAGGAATTTAGTGTTTTGTTGGTTGTCAATGTTGAGGAAGAAAGGTGGGTATGTGAAATGAGGTTGTAGCTCTTTTATGGTGGAAGAATAAAGAGAGCCGCAACAATGTGGTGACTCAAAAACACTTAAAGATTGAATATCTTCTTTATGTTCTTCACTTTCTAGAAAGTGGAAAGTTTTGCGGAGTGACATTTGCATTTCACAAATTACTTAAATATTTCGGATGAAATAATTAGGTTGTCACGAGATATAGGAGGAATTTTAATAGTAACAAGGTTATTAGAAGAGAGGGGAAACGTTTCGAAGTGAGAAAAAATGTTAGAGCTGAGAAGACTTATTAAAAGTGAAAAGGGAACATTTAAGAGTGAGAGGAAACGTCAGAGGCAAAAAGACAATAGAGGTGAAACGACTATCATAAGTGAGAAGACTATTAGAAGTGAGAAGGCCATTTGAGGTGAGAAAAGACGCTTACGAGAAGTGAGGACTAAGATGTGAGGGGATTTGTGAGTATGGCGATTGTAAGGATTGTGTTTGAGAATGAGACACATTTCATGATGAAATTCACTTGACTGTTTACAATATAAGCAATGATGCTTATGAGTGTTAGGACATAATGGAGGCAATCAATCAATATAGATTGATCCAAAATCTGATTCAAATCTAACATAGCACCCATAGGTACATAATAGGATGACCCATTGATCTATAGAGAGATATTAGGCATAGGTTTGTGCTTTGTGAAAGGTAGTTCATCCTTCATGGATTGTAGTAGTGAAAAGTCACAATTAGGTTGTGATTATGTTGGTGGTGAAGGATTGCAAGGTGAATCTTCTTGTGAAGATGACTCGGTGGATGACTAAAGACTTATTTTTCATTTCACCTTATTGGTTTAAAGATGTACTAGAAATAGTAATCATTAGCAAGAGTGAATAATAGTTAATAAGGTTTGGGTGTAGGATAGACGTCAACTCTTAGCAGCAAGAGAGAGAGAGAGGGTGTTCGTTTTATGATTTGAAAAAGAAATGACAGATATCACAAGCCTACTGCCGACGGTCCCAGACATATCTGGGGGCCTCCGAAATAGATTTGGGGGCCGCCGGACCGCCAACAGGAGGGATGTTTAGGGCTTGATTTTTGACAAAATTCGCGAAAGGAATGACATTTTAATTTGCATTTCGCTAATTAAAAATACTTAAAGTACTTCGGATGAAGTAGTTAAGTTGTCACGACGCATGTAATAGAAAATAGACTAGAATCGAGACTAGTAAAAAAGAAGAGAAAGATTTACGGAATGTGTTCCATCATTTCTAGACTTAGACGAAGATAATTGAACGATTCGCGCTTGAGGGGTAAGGAAAGAATGTCAGCGATGTTATCTTCAGACGCAACTTCTTCGATGGAGATGTTTCCTTTTTGTACATTGTCCCAAAGGAAATGGTGACGTATCTCGATGTGTTTTGTCCGCAAGTGGAAAATAAAAAATAAATAAAAATGAAAACAAATGAATATGGAAGCGACGGGCTTGACAATGTCAAGACGGATGGTGGTTAGGATACGATGAATAGAATCCACAAAGTTATGTAGCTCTTCTCGAGCATTGTGAATGTTCATAGAACAATTACATGATGAGGTATGAGGTTGTCGTAAAGGTGGTAGCGGAAATGATGGATGAAAGAAATTAGCCATCTATACGGTTATAGAGGCGTGAGAGTGAGAGGATAGAGGTGTGATCAAAAGACAAAGAATGTTTTCGTTGAAGAGAAAAGGAGAGCGTTTTAACTTATGTCGTTAAAAGGCTTGAATATATATTTTCCGATATGACCTTTAATGTTTGCGATCGCAAGTTAAAGATACTTGAATATTTTGGATGAAATATTTAAGTTGTCAAACCTACTAGGAGGAGTGTTAGATCTGTATCTTATCTTTCCTTGACAAAAGAGTGGACTATTCGGAAGAAAGCGAGATGATGATTAAGGGAATGTGTGAATGAAGACTCTAGGAGATATAAGACCATTTTACGACCCTCTTTGACTTTTTAGATTTGTGACATGGACGCAAAGAAAAATATTCTAGTGTGAGAAAATATGTATACCTAGATGCATAAGACATATAGATATAGGCATGCAAGTTTATCTAAGCATGCATCGACACAATAATCAATGAGATTAATGTGTAAGATTATATGACATTTAAACGTTAATTGTCATACATTAAGCTAACATAGTGTAGGTGCACAATTAACACGTAAGCCATGTAAAATGACGCATACAAAACATAATGATTTTAAATGTAATCATCATGTAAAACATGTTAGCATTTAGAATTTATGAACATGTGTCATTTAGATAAACTAAGAGAGATTTTATCTAAATTGCTAGAAAAAGACAAGAGCCTTTACAATAGACATGTATTCAATAGCTAAGCAAATAAACATTGAGCATCAAGATAATCATGAAGGCATATAATTGCATTACATTAGAGCAAGTTATCATCTTGAAACTTCAAAGCACATATGTGAGGTGCAGGTTGTATAGATTGACTAAGGAGAAACCTAATTTCTACTTGCTTAGTGTGCACTCCTAATGAGATACAAAGTCCATCAATGTAGACTATCATTAGGAATATTTAGGAAGAGCCATTTAATCAAATTAGAGAATGAATATAAGACTATCACTAGTGGTGCCCATTTTAGGCTAAACACGACCATTTTTACGGGTTATACCACAAACCCAACTTCACTCTTGGAAGCAATTCAACCATTAGATCAATTTAAATTTCTAGTACAATAGATTCTCCAGTAGTCATTTTCATGTTAGACAAAATAGAATTCCTATGTTTGCCTAATGAAGTGTAGCAAAGATAAAATTTGTATTGTCTTTTCATACATGGCCTAATATGACTCAGCTAACATGCTTTAATTCCGATTTGCATAATCCTAATCAAGATGTGTGGAATTCTAGGGTTGAGTGAGAGAGAAAGCAAGTTGTTGTAAGTTTAAGAAGGAATAAGTCATCTAGGACCTAGGAGTATGCTTAAGAGTAACAATGTGTAATGTACTATATTGAAAGTGTTCAAAGAATGCATCTTTACATTTCTTTTTATGAAAGAAATCTAATTACGATTATTTACCTCAATTGATCTTGCGAATGTTTCTTTGTAGAAATAATAATGATTAACTAAAGTTTAGTTACATGTATGTTGGACTTTTGAACAAGATATTGACAAAAGGAAGATGTTTAAATCCGATGCCATAGGGCAGATCTACCTAAATCAAAGATGAATCTAGGACTAAGGATCCATCGATCCGTAGAGGTGCCAAATCTGTGCAAGGATCATTTTCCCATTATTTGGGAGATGGTGTTGATATTAGATTATTAAGAGAAGCTTATATATATTATAAGGGTTCTCGGTTTGAGTTTTTGAAAATGACCTCCAAGTCTTGCTTATCAAATTGGAGTACTTATGAGTTTCTCTATGGAAATATATAAGTCTTCAATCCTACTTAGAGTGTGTTAATTTTAGCATGTATAATTTGACCATAGATAATAACACAAACATTTGAACACTTTAGACTCAATGAAACATCTTCATTGCAAGTGTGAGTTGCAATTTGATGACTAATCTTGTTGTCTTGCAATCGACTTCGTGATTTCATGTAATAACCGAGGATGGTTAAACATGTAGACTCGGAAAAACATTTATGTTCATTTGATTGATATTTCTATGATCTAGATGAATCCTAATCTCGATTTCATGTTCATATTCTAATTTTGTAATTAGATTGAATAGTGAGAATGATTATAGTTTGAATAATAATCATCTTCATATTCGAAATTCTCTTACGATCATTTATTGAAAGAAAGAAAGATAATGGTTTGTAGAATATGTTCAATTATTACTAGTCTTAATCTTAGATGATTAAAGGATTCACATTTAGTTAAAATGAGATATTATGTTTATTAGGTAAAGTAAGGAAGACTTTTGATGAGAAGAGAATTTGAATTTTTAGTTGTGCTTTTGAATTGTTTGAGCAAAGTTACATATGTTGTGCATTTGATCATGTTTGGCTTTTTGGAGATGACAGCTTTACCAAGTGCATTGCAAGGTAAATTACTCGGATATTTTGGACAAAACATTCAAGTCGGCAATGCTACTTCATTGTGTATTTTATGTATATATTTGCCAAATATTTGGAACACAACTATTGGACAAGTAGACTCAATATGACATCATTTACACAAGTGTGAGTTATGATCCGATGCATATTCTTGTCGTCTTGAAAAGGATGTCGTTATTTTCATATCAATCGAGTGCGATTAAGTATGTAGGTTTAAGATAATATCTCTTGTTACATTTTGATATAATCTTAAAGCTAGACAAATAAGAATCTGGTTTCTTGTCCATACTCGAAAATTGTCAATTAGATTCGATAATAATATCAATCATAATTTGAATAATGAATCAATATATATTCAAAATCTTTCTTGACCCTCACGAACACTCTTTTTAAAAGAAAACAAATAAAGATTTTCATAGTGTGTTCCATTAATCCTAAGACTAGTTGTACGTGTGAGGTTGATGAATTATGATAAGTTAATTTCTTACTTCAAGATTGTCCTATATTTTGCTTGTGTGAAAAACTATTTGTTGTTATGTATAATATGCATGGTTTTTGATATTTTATGAGTATATGAATGATTTTCCTAACCATTTCTATACACCACACACATATTTTGTTAAATACTATATTTTATAAAAAGATAGTACAATTATATGTGTGTGTGTTAGAACAATGCAAGCACAAACAAAGTTTAAAAATACATTTTATTTTACTTAAATACTAATGTATTAATACAATCATTTCTTTTGTTTAACCAACCCAAGGTAAAACAAAGCAAGACGATAAAAGATTTAGACATCTTGTTGGAAGAGAATTAGCGTGTTGGAAGTATTTTAGTGGCGGGTTAACGTGTGATCTTATGACATTATTTTCTAACATACTTGACACACTATTGAATTCTCAGTCCTAAGTAGGTCGTTGCACTTAAAATGATTTACAAGATGTTTATGTAACATTTGTAAATATAGCTATATATGCCTATATGCAATGCACCTAAAAAAATATGCAATGCAACAAAAGAATTTCGTTTAAAACTAACGACAAGAGTATCTAGCATAATTCCTATTAGGCATAATTAAAAAAAACTAGTAACAAACACATTGAAGACTAATCTAATAACATACTAGATGTGAGGGAAAGAGATTGTTTTAGTGAGAGAGATGGTTGGCTTGAACATTAGAGGAGGGAATAGGAGAAAGTAACTTATAATTATGTGTGTAAAAGAATGAGCAACCAACCCACCTCTCCAACGGCATGGAAGCGGTGTTTGTATACTTACAATGGATGGTGGGCTTGGGCTTGCATGGGTTTATCTATGGGCCTTTAGCTAACTAACTATGTAAGTTTCCAAAAATTACTTAACGAGCTAATGACAGATATCTATGGAAGCGACCGACACTTTCATAGGGAAATTTTCGTTTTATATTCTAACAATCTCTCTAAGGGAGGTCGCTCCATTTTTACAAAACTTAAAAACTAGCATTTTAATATACTTTAACTTTAGTTTTGCGCTCGTTTAACCTTTAATCATTTATCTTGTGGTTTGATGAGTGATCATAGGTCTTTAGGTATCTTGAGCTATGTCTTCCTTAGCTTATCTTGAATGTGATCTTGAACACCTTGAAATCATCAACCAAGCATAATCTCGTTTCGCCATCTTGTAAATTTTACCACCATGTGATCTTGTGACTTCTGGACCGACATGCTCGTACCTTTCTTGATTTGTTGACTTGGAAAAAGCTTAATGTTGCATTTCTTTATTGAAATTCTTTACTTTAACACTTCGGCACTCGAGGGATAGACGATTCAGGTAATCAGACAGTGACGGACAAACTTCTTTTGAAATTCTCTTTGACTTTAATACTTCGTCACTTCAAGAAAATACCTACGGTTATCAGAGTTAGCGAAAGTCTTCGAAACATGTCTGAGCTTTTATGAGTGCATTTATATTTGTCGGTTGGGTATGAGCATGTGGTTATGAATCATGACTCGTCGGGAATCAGCTGCGCCAATCATCGGGAGTACCTGCAAGTTTAGGTTAGTGATAACAACAGGATATGGCTTGAAGAGTCTCTTTGTCACTCGTCGAATACGTTAGTTAAAAACCATGGTTTCCCGGTTTGATCAGTTTAAATACTGCCTGTGATCAGGAGGAATCCGAGAAAAATCCTCCTTGGAAAGGGTTTTCAAGCTGCATAAGCGGTTTTCTTATTACCAGAGCGTCTCAAGCAGACACCACCGGTAGTATTGTACATGTGTAAAGCCAACAAGACAAAGTTTCTACCGAGTGGAATAGAAAAATCGATTTGAAAATCTCAAATAGATGTATTCACTTGCGAATGGGTGTTTATTTGTGACACATCGAGAGTGTAAATCATTTCAAAAATTCATTAGCAACCGTCGATCCATTTCCTGGAACAAGTTTGATTCTTACAGAATCGCACCATCGTTTCTTTCCAGTTGTCACAAGTTTGATTCATATAGAATCGCACAAGTTACCTACCATGAGCTTGTTTGATGTTGGCTCAAGCAGGATTTCCATCTTCACTGTGAGTAATTTCACTAGGATATTCTGGCAAAATCAAAAGGATAATGCGTAGGACTCTTAATATATATCTTGTTATTCACATTGTGTCACTTAGCAAGCTTCATTTTGACAAGTGTCCTAATGAGATTTATGGATGATCTCTTTTGGCTCTAGACTCAATAGTGCACTTTTGTTTTAGTGATTGGAGGCTGGAGTAGACTGTCACCTTTTCAATATCAACTAACCCGGAGTGAGAAAGTTGATATCAATGCGTGTAATCTCCGTGAGAAATGAAACAAGAGTCTTTTGAGAGACCTTGAGTGGCTAGGGAGGGTTGTGCATTGCATCACTGGGTCCATGATGTCAGTCTTCAATGTGAGTAATCATCTTTGTGATTCTTGACAGCAGATGTATTGACCCAGTTTCTGCCTAAGTGTAAGGAGGGCTTCTTTCTTTTCACCCTTTATCTTAACTTTTCTTTTTAATTCTTCAACTCCTTCAGCGCTTACCGAGACTTCATAACTAGTACCTTGTTGGGTTTGTTCCCAGGATAGCTCCAATCTCAGTCATGCATTTTCCCGATTCTCACCTTTTTCTCCTTTTTGTATCATTCTAAGGAATCTACACTATATTGTGGATATCCCGTGGGTTTGTGGGTAGATCACTCCAGTTCTGGCTGGATCATAGGATTTGAATACCTATACCTAACCACCTTATAACTCCATAAATTTAAGTACATGGTTGGTCTTTCGGGTATTCCATCACAATCAAAGCCAAAATCATTGAAAAGTTCAATCAAAGTGTTTGATATAAATATCAAAAGATTTACACTTTGAGAGTTTTTCATCATCACTAAAAGCTCCCCCTTAACATGTGCACTCGTAATGGAGTACTATGCTAAGGGTGGAATGCATTGGTCCACTTTTATCTGATCACATTTCAATTACAAATTAGATTCAGTTTAAATCAACATATTCTCCCCCTTATCCAAATGTTAAGACATGATATTTTGGTATCAATGTGTTTATGTATCGGGGACAAAATTTACCCAATCTCTAACAGAAACATTTTAATGCTCCCCTCAATATTTGAGGGTATATTAGATAGTGCTGAGTAATATAATTTGCAAAATTTTGAAATTTACTAAGAACTTCTTGAAAATTTTATGCCTCGATCACTTATTTATTTTAAACATTAATGTCTTCATACATACATATTACCAAAATTTCATAAGTTATTGATTATTCACGAGGAATGACCTGTTATGATGAGGACATCATATGATAAATCATATGGTCCTTTGCAGCAGCCGAAAGTCACCCTCGTACGATCTCCCACTAATAAATTTCTCCAAACTCTGCATAATCCTCCTGGTCTTTAGCTGTTTATCAATTGCCTGGATCATAGCTCCTGCTTTATCTCTATCACTTTGTCTCCAGATAGTCTGAGGCAGATACTTCATCTAAATTTCCTTTAGACGATCATCAAGAGCAGTCCGAACATCATTGAGTGTACCATCACTGAACTTGTGTAGTTCATCAATATGCATCAATCTGTTCTTCTTGTATTTGTTCTGGTAAATGAAACCTCTGGGATTGGAGTATGCTGAATAAGCTTCCTTTCGTTTAAGATCTAATCTGTACGTATCTGGCTTTGTGAGGTTGAGCTTCTTTTGATAACTCTCTATACCTAATTAAAGATCTTCCACACGCCTTTGGATGACAACACTTCTTGTAAACATTCGCAAGGAGACATTAAAAGCTAGGCGTTCTTCAACAGTGAGATTTGTCAACTTGCCTTAAACAAGAAGAAGCAGCATGTCTTCGATGTCTTGGATGTGAAGCCTGTTGAAATTGCCTTCTTTGAATGTATACAGTTTTTCATCATCTCTACGAACCGTGATCCAATCCAAATACTTGTAATTATGCCATTCGACTATTTGAAGCTTTGTGACAACAAAGATTCTGCGTTTGGAGTAAACATCTCGAACAGATTCCCTGTTAGCAGTAAATCCATAGAATTGTTGTCGTTTTCGCCCCCAATGTGAGATTCCCCAGAGTGCATATTTGTCGTAGCTAACAGGCACTTGACTCCACATTGTGTTAGGGACCAAATCTTCAATCCATTTGATATGCCCGTAATCTACAGCCTTGGTCTTCGTCACTAAAGTTGTATATGTTCGGCTTGAGACACCACTACTTAGATATGCAAGGTCGTTGTTGATGAAGTGATCGAAAGGTATGACATGACGACCTCGAGAATTAGGTATCAATGGTAGTGGTTTTCGCAGATCATGAGGATATTGTTGACCTTCAGGGTTGTTCCAGTCTAATTGATCAGTGGTTGCCTTGTAGACTTCTTCAAAGAAATATTCAAGTTCTACCAGACTCTTGCATGATCCTTTCATCAGCTCGAATGTTGGACCGGCTAATAATTCAGGAGTTAGAGTATCAACTTGAAGCCGGTTCATCACGAATGCTGAAAAGTCAAGGGGAGTGTCCATCAACTCATTAAATGACTCACGCGGATCTTCCATCTGGACCAAAGAGCTTAGCCAAGGATGAACAGGTCCATGAGCATCAGGCAAAGTCTTGTTCCAATCACGATCGGGAGTAGGAGGTTGATGTGTGCTAAAACACACATCATTTGTACCCCGGAAAATGCTAATAAACGGACTAAAACACTAAAATATGAGTAAATATGTTGCAAATATGTTTGTATTGTGTTTTTAAGTCTTACAGGTACAAAGGATTGAAAACAAAGCAAAAACAGTAATTTTCGGGTGACTTTCAACGACGTTTGTACGTTTATCAAGGTTCAAAAGAAGTTGTTAATAATCCACGATCACACCATTGGAAAGAGCATGTAATTACGAGTCAATCGGTACCTAACTTGCATATGTGAACCTTTTTATTTTGAACCTTTTTCGTCCCTGTTTGAACCTTTAGTAATAATTGGCCTGGCTCAAAATTAAGATGGGTTATATATTTAATTTTGCATACTATTATTAGAGCTATGCTCTAGCCCACCGGCTAGAGTCATGTGTCTCTACACTTGATGTCCCGGGTTCAAAACAGGCAGAGGGTTTATCCCCTCATTTCCACGTCAGCGCCACGTGGCAGCTGACGTGGCACTGACACGTGGCAGACCCGACCAGACCTGGCCCATAACCCGACCTGACCCGGCCCATAACCAGCCTGTTGACTGGCGGTCAACCACCGTTGACTGGTGGTTGACCGATGGTCCGGCGGTGGTCAACGGCGGTCCGCCGCCGTTGACTGTCGTTGGCCACCGTTGACTGCCGTTGACTGGTGGTCCGACGGTGGCTCTGGTGACGGTGACGGAACAGTAATCATGCCACGTGGCACCAATCACA
Organism: Tanacetum coccineum; assembly: GCA_026074375.1. Classification (NCBI taxonomy): domain Eukaryota; kingdom Viridiplantae; phylum Streptophyta; class Magnoliopsida; order Asterales; family Asteraceae; genus Tanacetum; species Tanacetum coccineum. The sequence goes on along the minus strand of BQNB010037095.1, from coordinate 4,865 downwards.
TGGTGACACGTGGCCTGCTAATGATTGATAGCAGGTTGTGCAGGCACGAGGTATGGTACGAGGTTCAGGTTCGTTGGCGGCTGGTGCATGATCTAGAAGGACACGTGGAAGTTGCTGGTTGGTGGATCGGCTGGCGTACGATGAACGCAGACCCAAGCCAATCATTAGTATTTATTGAGTCGGTGGAGTGCTGTAAAGACCAAATAACCCCTAGACCTAGAAGTATTATTGGTTGGATACCTGAAAGGACGAATTTGCCTTCCCACTACTTGGGCTATATAAATCAACAGACACAACAGAGGAAAGGGTGTTAGAATTTAGTTTTATTTTCATAGTATAATAGTATAGTTTTAGGAGTAGGAGTAGAATAGTGGTAGCTTATTTTAGCTTATTATTGTAAAAGCTTTTTAGCTTATTTTCAACTGATTGTATTGGCTTATTTTTATGAAGATGCTCTTTATTAAGGTTGGTTTTTATTAAATGCTTATTATTTATTTTTGCTTAATTTATTTTGCTTATTCTTCTACTCATTTTCTTTTGCTTATTTCCAAATAAGCTCATGCTTATAGCTTATTTTTTGGATCCGATCTCTTAAGCTTATATTCTAATTATCTACTTTCATAGCTTATTTAGACTAGCTTATTTTATATTGTTTTTGATTTAGAGCTTTTTGAGTGAGCTTATTTTAGCTTATTTTCGATTGCTTATTTTGATTCAAGCTTTTTTTTTTCTAGATCCAATCCTCAATCATACCCGATCCGAGTTCACTTGATTGAACAACTTAGTTTCGGGTGGATTTAGATCTATTAATTATAGCTTATTTTCTAGCATAAAGTTTGTTGCTTTTTAATTCTAGCTTATTTTTCTTAGATCTAAATCCTTAATCATACCCGATCCGAGTTCACTTGATTGAACACCTTAGTTTCGGGTAGATTTAGATCTAAAGTTTTCATCTTTTTATTAGCTTATTGTCTTTAGAATAAAATCTAGCTTATTTTGTCTTAGTAGCTTATTATTATCTTGTTCATCTTAACCCTTGTTTGTTTTAATGTTGATGAAATCTATCCAACTCTTAGGCGGGGAGCTTATGGGTCTTTTAAGCTTATTTTAATACTAAAGTTCTAAGCTTTTTAAGTTTTTACTTAGCTAATTAGTGAATAAAGCTCAAAACTTTATTAGCTAATTAGTTATTTAGAATCTAATAAAGTTATAAACTTTAGTGTTTAATTAAGTTTACTAGATCGGGTGGTTTATATTCGTCTCCATTTTCTTCAATCGGGTTCTTCCTCCTTTTCCTTTTTCATTAATTTGTAGTTTTAGCTTAATTAGTTTAATATGTTTGTTATTATTGTTATGCTTATTATTGTTCGTTTAGTTGCCATGTTTAGCGAGTAGACTTTCTCATATGCTTGTTAAGTGTTAAATTGCTTAGTGAATTAAGTGTGATTAATAAAAAAAGGGAAAATATTGATTAGTAATTTTTATATTACTTAAATTATTGTTTTGGTTATTCGAGCGGGCAAAAGCCGTAAGAATAATTAGGCATTAATTTAGTAATCGATATCTTAATAAGAGTTGTTTTCAATATAAGCCAACGTTGTGAGAAGATAATTTGTTAGAAAGATATTGGTTCATCAATAGGGACTTAATTGTATGTTTAATTCACACTTAAGGATCTAATCAATATACTTAGCAAGCATATCTTTTATAATATATCGTTCTTTGTTTAATTGCTTGCTATTTGCTATCTAGTTTTTATGTAGTTTATTTTTATTAATTTTTTTTAGTTTTAATCCAAAAACAAAAATATTCGATATTCGAGAATCAAACAAAACGCTTTCGTGAATTTCAAATTCATCTCTCGCCAGGATACGACATCCGGGAGATTAACTATTACTTGTCCTCAAGTAATTTTTATATCAAACGGGATACTCTCTATATTATTACTATTTGGTATAATATATATATATATATATTATATATATTTTTTCGAATCAGTTTTTGGCGCCGCTGCCGGGGAGAGGTGTACGATCTACACGTGGTGTTTGAAGTTAGTGCCTTAAAGATCCTTTCTTCGGAAAGTTTATTTTCGTATTATTATAAATATATATATTAAAAAAAATCCAAAAATATCTTTCAATTCTATTATATATATATATATTATATATTAAATATTTTTCTTTATAAAAATCCAAAAAAAAATATTTTCGTTTTTATTTTTATTTTTCTTTTATATAAATATTAAAAATACTAAAAATAATTTTATTTTTATTTTTATTTTTATTATTATTATCTTTAAAAAAACCTATAAATATTCTTCTTTATCCTCTTATTACGTTTAATTTTTATCTTCTTTTCCCTCTTATCCGTTTAATTCTTCGACATGTCTTCGTATAACCATTTTGGTTTTGCTGTGGTGTGGAGGTCCGTGTCTGGTGAAAACTGGTCGGGGTTTGTTTTTTGTTGTAGTTTTTGTGTAGCAGTGTAGGATCCGGAAATGAGTTTGTCTATGACCCAAATCCTTATTCTTATAATGAAACACCCGATTTTTCTTACCCACCTCCACAAACCCAGTTCGAGACATACTCGTGCGAGTTATGTGGGAACGATTCTCACTATGGGTTTGATTGTCCGCCACGGTTCCGCTTGTATGGCAGGAAAAACGTAGCTACAATCAAAACTTTAGTGTTAATTATTATCCACAAAATTCATTGAGTTTTCCACAACAATATCTTTGCTGTGAAAACTATTGGGGTCCTTATGAAAATTTTCTATTCTACGGATCGAATTAAAATATTTTGTGCTAACTATTCCAGTTTTGGGACAACCCCCGCCAATATTGCTTTAATCAGCAAAAACAGATGTATGAACTTCTTCAAATGATGCAATCATTTTGTGAAAAGTTACTTCAACAAAAGCAGGCGGCTAGCATCGATCAATCACCTCTTCAAGAAATGAGTATCCAAGATATGGAGGATTTAAAGCAACATTATTTAGTATGATAAAATATTAAGTTTAATAATGACTTACAGATTAAAAAGATTATCGGTAATGAGAAATAAAGAATTCGTTTTAGAAGGGAATGTGAAAGTATGATTGATGAGTTAAAGTGAAATTCACTGGTATGAGTATTGGATTATAAAAAGAAAGTGCGTTCGAGGTCTAGTGAAGGTGGTAATCTTTAGTACTATCCTTGCGGCGTTTCATTTTTTTATGATGACGATAGTGAGGAACTGTTCTATCTTTAATAGATATTATTTCTAAAACTTCCTCTGTCAGTTGCATATCACACCCCGAACTTTTGACTTCGGACTCTCTATCATGGGGGTATGAGCGCATCCTAACACTATTCCGGAAACAGAATCGGACGAATTCATAAAGTGTAGTGTTGAGGACATTGTCCCAATCCCAAGTGAGTCCGAGGATACTTCTGAAAGTGATAGTGATTGTGATTTACCTTCGTGTGATGATTTCTCTCCCATTAACGTTTATGAGGAAAAATTTGTGACTTTCTCTAACCCTCTCTTCAACTCAAATGATGATTTTACCTCTAGTGATGACGAGTCACTATCCGATGAGGACGTTCCAGAAGATAATGTTAAAATTTATTCGAACCCTCTTTTCGAATTCGATGACGAATACATCTCTAGTGACGTAAATCCTCTTTTTGATGAGGTGTTAGAGAACATCGAGAGTAAGGACTCTTATGTTTCTAACCATGATGATCCGGCTTTGTTAGTCACACCTCTTTCCGATGATAATGAGGATGAGTGTTTCGACCCAGGTGGCGACGTTGATGAGATTGAGTTTCAACTTCACCGTGATTCGTCTACTCCTACGATAAGCATTGTTTCCATTCTCGAGGGGTTCATCGATGAACCAACTCTCAAAGAGAATGATGATTTATTTGATTTGGAATCTAAAGATAATGAATGGAAGAAGATTTTGTACGATGATTCAATTGATGATTTGATGACCGAGGACAAAATTTTCGACCCCGGCATTCCGGAGAAATTTTTTTCTCCAACATATGTGAAATTACCCTTTGAGGATCGCCATTATCTTTCCTTCACATATGTTATCCGAATTTTTCTTCCTTATTTCACCTATCCGGTGGAATCTCCTTTTCTTCTCTCCTCCGGGAGTGAAGACACCATTTTTGACCTCGGCATTCCCGTTTTTAGTCTTGAGCCGGTGGTATCTCATCGGAGTGGAACTTTCATGTGCTTCAATGTTTATCTAAACATCTTGAATGAAAGTCCGATTGAGATTTGCTCTTCCACATGTTTCGTCCCTAATATATCGATGATATGGGGAGAGTCAAGCTAGAGACTCGCACAAAAACAAGCGCTTCTCGGGAGGCAACCCGTGTCTTTTCTTCTTTCTATTTTCTTAATAAATAAGTGTGTGATTTTATAGCTCAAGTGTGGAGGCGTGCTTCTTTCTATGGTATGTGGTTCCGTTTTTGCAGGATTCTTTAAGATCATGAAGACCCGTGCTTGTTTTCAATCCTCCAATCGCCCGGTCTTCGATCTTCTGCTTATTTTGAAATCCTCAATCCTGATCATGTATATATATTATGTTTCCCCTTTCACACTTGGAATTTTTTGCATTTTCCTTTTTCGTTTCTAATTGTGGGGGTAAAACCCGATGCTTTTGAACATTGAGGCCAATGTTCCATTCTAAGTGTGGGGGGATTTCTGCCGAAATATGATCTTACCTGTGCCTATATGTGTTCCCACGCAACCCCGTTTTGACCAAAATTTTAAGTTTTTTTATTATTTTATTATGATATATATATATATATATATATATATATATATATATATATATATATATATATATATATATATATATATATATAT
>BQNB010037094.1:0-49676 GCA_026074375.1 Tanacetum coccineum | reverse complement strand
GTATTAAACGCGAGCTAAAACTAGAATTTAAAATCTAAAGCACAACGTTTAACAAATTTTATACCTAAAAATCACAAATTTAAAATGAAAATTTTAGGAAAAAGAATTAGAATTTTTTATGTAATTTTGAATTTTTTATGATTTATTTAAGAAAAAGTAATCACTAAAATCTATTTTAATTTCTAGAAAATACAACTTTAATGAAAAAAATAAAGAAAAATGGTTTTTATAAACTATAAAGGTGCAGAAATTTATTGGAATGAAAAGCCCTAAATTTTATAAACTAATTGAGCCTTAATTTGTTCAATTAAAACTTAAACCTAATTTTTATTTAACTAAAATGAAAATTAGAAAACTAATTATTATATTCTAGAAAGACAGGGTAGGAAATGAAAGAAAGGAAAGATAAGGGTAGGCGGGCTAATATTTCCAAATTTACACTATAGAGAAAACGGGCACCCCTCAACTATCTAGAAATGACAAATCAAACCCTACGATTCTAACTTAATTTGCTTATTGAAAAAGTTCTTTTCAGCCAAAACTCAAAACTACAAACTTGTAAAGTAGCTTAATCTCTACAACTTTAGTAAAAGCACTTTGAACTTTTAACAACTCAATAAGCTGAAAAATAAGCACTTAGATCTCTGTCACAGAAACTAAGGCTCAAAAGACTTTTCAGGTTTTTGGCTTAAATTTTGCTTATTTCTTGATGAAACTGAGAAACAAAAACAGCTTATTGATGCTTAAGATGTGTTTTAAAAGAATCTAAACTAAAATTAACCTAGAGTTAACAAAATTAGAAAGAAAATTATGATGGAAAAATGCTAAGTTTAAGCTAAAAACTGTGATAAGCTTTTGTCAATAAGCTAAACTGCTTATTACTAAACTTTAAAAACTGAAATTTTAAACATAAGCTATGTTAAGAATATTAAGCAAACCTAGCTAAAGAGTTTCTAAAGTTTACAATTAGAAATGACAAATCAATAAGAGAATAAGCTAGAATCCTATTTTTCTACTAACCTACTTTTGCAGACTAAAATAAGCTATACTAAGAGCTTAAGATTGAAACTAAAGAGCTTTTCTAGATTAAGCTATTGGAGTATTATTAGCTTTCTCAGTTTTAAATCCTAACTTCTTAGTATTCAAACTAAAAAATGGTTGGAAAATGTAAAGAAACAGCAGTGTATACTGCTGTTTGCTGATGCATATGACACTATGCTCTCTTGCAGGCTAAAATAAAACCTTAACAACTCTTTTACTACATCAATTCATATATGTAAACCTGAATTAACTAGGTTTATACTCTTAAAATGCCTTGAATCTCTAGACACTAAACTTAACCTAACTGAGAATTGCCCTGGTGCAAATGTAAACTTTAAACACTCTAAACTTTGAATAGCTACAAACTAATTTCTAAAACTTGATTAAAACCTTGTTATAAGAACTAACTCAGCTAAATGAAAGGTTTTGACAGAATGAAATTGACTTTAGAGGTCAAAGTAAGCTTAAACCAAACACTACCTTATTGACAAACTGTCAAACTTATTTGTACTTCAAGCTTATTTTAAAACTGAAATAGCTAAAACTTTTTATCTACTTCTATTCTAAATGACCTAATAGAGCTATTTGAACTTTAAAAGTACTAGCTTATTAGAGAGATTAAGCTAGTTTCTCTATGAGCTTAACCTACTAGCACTATGACAGAATTTTAGAAAAGGTAATTTTGCTCAATTATATTCTACTAAACTTAAAAATAACTAATTATAAGACTAGAACAATCATTATTGCAGAGAATTAAGTGAACTTTGAATAGAAATAAGCAAAGGTAAGACTAAAATTAAGCTAAAATGAATCTTTGAGAATTAGAACCTGAAGGATATGGAGTCTCAGAACTAGAGCCACTCTAGTTGAGTGAGTAGCTCTTAAAAATCATTCACCTATTGGCTCCTTAGCCTCTAAACCAAAATAAGCTAGATTTTAGCTTATTTCTTCTTTAAGCTTCCAAAATGAACACACAAGCCTTAAGTAATCATGCTTTAACTAAACTTTGAATTAAAAGAGTAATTTGAATGCTTAAAAACACACTTTGACTAACTTTTAAGCTTGTAAACAGGAATAAGCTCAAATGAACTTATTGAAAGCTTATTGAGGTAAAATTCGTTCAAACTTGAAATTAAAGAATGAGAAGACTTGAAAACTGAATGAATTGTATTGCTCAAATGAGTGAGTACAAGCTAAAGTAGCAAAGGTACAAAAGCTTAAAGCTGAAATTCAAAAAACTTGAAAGAAAAAAACTTAAAATACGAAAAATTTAAGACTGAAACTAAAACTAGCTAACTAACTCTCTAAAATGATCCCTAACTTTCCTATTTATAGAGAATGGAAGAAGGAGAGTGAAGAATTCGTGAAGCTTCCATTTAATCACAACCGTAGATCATATTTAGCTTGTTTTTGGCCGTTTGATCCTCTTGATGAGGTGTTCGCACCAATTAGGTGTTGCCACGTGGACGAATTGATGTGTAAGAGAGAACTAAGTGAAGTATAAAAGAGAAAAGGGAGCGGGGGTGGGTAATTCGGTGCTGGGTTTGTGTTAGAGAAAAGGCGGGAAAAACGGTTATTATTGTTAGAGGAGAAGTTTTGAACCGCGCTTTGTGTTTGTATGTTTGAGTGAATTGCACTTTCAGTCCTTGTCTTTCACCCGCCCATATGTAGTGTAAAAACAAGTTTAAAATTGACAACATTGGTCCTTGTGTTCTTTATTTCTTCTTTCTCTTTTATAATACACTTTCTTCATTTTGCAATTTCAGTCCTTGAACTTCAATCTTCTGAATAGCCTTTGAAACTTTAAGAACTTGTCATAATTGGTCCCTGGCTTCACTATTTTGACCTTTGACTGCCTTTCTTGCTGTGTCGGCTGATCCGGCTTTGATCTTTGGCTGTTTCTTCACTTTTATTCTTGTCTCTTTTGTTCCTTGTCGGTTTTTGACTGTTTTTGCTTCTTTTTGTCTTTTCAATCCTTTCCTGCACAATTGGACATAAAAGCACACATTTTCTATTCTTTTGGCATTTTATTGGCTTTTATTTGGCAAAATCCCGGTAATTAATTGTACAAATTAAGCAAATATCAGTACAATCCCTGAGAGAAGTTACTTAGCATTTTCAATCATGTGGAACTGTAAACAGGGTGACGATATTAACATGCAAATTTGGTCAACCAAAAGGTTTTGCATATGTGGAGTTTGTGGAACTTGAAGCTGTTAAGAATGCTGTCCTATTGAACAAATTAGAGTTGCATGGTCGTCAACTCAACGTCTGAACTATATTGTTTTACTCTTAAGGTGACTAAATGGCTGGCCGGGTTGTGTAATAGTTTAAACTGGGTAATTTTTGGGTTCAACTTAGGTTTTGGTGGGATCAAAAACTCCATTGTTCCAATTTTCTAAAGTTCTATGTATAATAAGCATTGAAATATTAAATATGATTCTAAAAATTGTATGGTCTCAGTAATAATTAACATCTTGAATGTGTTTCTAAACTTGTAGGACTTGCATGCGGGTTTAAAATAAAAGGTAATGTGATGGCTTTAAGGGAGAAGAAACCGAACTTTAAACCGTGAAAGCTTGATCTAAGTAACGAAACATTTAGGCTTAGCTGTATAAGAACTAACAACCTGTGATTGTGATTGATGCCAAAGGCAGAGATAGAAATCTGATTTAACCACCTCGGAACCGTGAATACAATGTTTTGCAAACATTATTCATGAATTCATAAAAAGAAGTATGATGTTTGAATGTTCTAATTTCGATCAATACTCCATTCTTTTCTTTTCCTTCTTTAATAAGAGCTTGACTTTCCTATAATACAACCCCACTTTCATTCTTTCCCTTTTCTTCTTTTAAGTAAGCTTGGAGTTCCTATTAAGACAACCATATCAGCCACTACTGTTCTTGAAGAGCCTTAAATGGAACTGTCACAGCAGACCCCTTCCGATAGGATCATGAGTTAGTGGAAAGGTGTGTGTTTTTCTGTTGCACGATTATAATTTGCTTTTGGCAATGTTAGTACATCAACTTAGTGAAATTGCAGGTAGAGAAACAATGTGCTCATTTTTTTTGTGTTCAGCTGCACAAACCAAATTTAAGCTACTTTAAATTTTCAGAGCATTATACTGTGATGATATTTTTATCATATTGTTTATTAGATACAGTAGTTAATTTAATGGTACATTGCAGCTACTTTATTTTGATCAAGATAACGGTGGAGGCTATAGTATAGCATTACAAGTACATCCTTTTATATTTTCTCTTCGGTTGTTTAAGAATTTAAGTACATAATTAGTCCCTACTACTTGTAGCAAAAATTGCATCAACCCAAAAACAGGCAACAAAAACAAGGCAAATATAGTACATAACAAAAGTTATTGGTTGTGATTTTCATACCTTTAGGATTAAGAAAGATCACATGATATGCTGTTGTCCCTTTGAAACAAGCTTTGCGACGAGCATGTGGTTGTACAAGGTCCGTGAATTTGAATCAGGATTTGGGTATGATGATGGTTCATACCCTATAAAACCAATGTACACACCTGTCATAACCTACAACAATGAAGTTCTGCAACTTCGTTTAGCTCATAGGGCCTCATTTATCTCTTCTGAACACAACCTCAACACTTGCTCAACATTTAAAGTACTGATCGATACTCAAAGAACAAATGATGAAACTAATAATGCTTAGGAAACACTTGGATAAAAGAACCCTAAAATACACCAATATGTGTGTTAATTAACAATACTAATCTTGTGATGCATAAACAAATAAGACACTAATCAAATACACACTTAAAATTTGAATATATTAGCTTCAACACACCAAAACATCCACATACATAAATCTACATACTGGACATAATAGACAAGCCGAAATAAACGTCAACCATGTTCAAAACAAACATTAGAACCATTACAAAATAACAGCAATATTAACAGTATGTACACATCCTAATGTACTAACAACCTAAACAATCCATTCACACAAACCTGTTTAACTACTGCTTACATTAACCACTAACAAAAGATTAAGACCGTGTACACTTAAAATGAACTGTTCAACTTGATGACATTGAAGAACAAAGGTTCATCTGAACTTATATTACCAGACACAAGTTCAAAAACTATCCTATCACCCACAATAAGCTCCAAAACTTCCTTTAAACGATGCATTTCACCAACCAAATAAACGCTTGAATTCTTCTCGCTTCTGGACCTTTTATCTATATGAATTTTCATACACATATACAAGATTCTACCATTTCTATTCAACCTAACATCGCGATAAACACAACGAATAAGGTGACAATGAAAAGCGGCACGGATACACTGAAAAGAAGATGAAAAAAAATTACAACAGTAAAACATAAAACCTTTAACAATATTTACCCATTTAAATACATTACTACATATGAGATGAAAGGGAAATAAAAAAACATCCCTTATGAATAATAAAAAAAAATTAGAAAAAACCTTGACTAAATTAAAAAAACATAAAACATATCTATTCATTACATCATGATACTCCTGTAAGAGCTAAAAATGAAAAAAATGATATTAAAAGATTAAAACATCGTCACAGAAATAAAATTAGGTGCCAAACTCATTACATCATGAGACTCCTGTATAAATAGAAAAACAAAAAAAACCATACCAGGTATCCCTTTCTCTCAGCAAAAGAACTAAACTCAATAACGAAACTCTTTTCAGAAAACCGGTTAGAGATTATAAATGCTAGAAATGACCCCTATATTTTGAAACTCTTTCTATTTCACTTTTATACTATAAAAAAGGGATAAGAAACTTAGACAAATGGACACCTAAGTCCCTAAAGATGCAAAGTAAAGTTCTAATTCCAAGAATTTACCTTTTAGACTCTATAGGTTGAAAAAAAACACAAAAGACCTTGAGAGCTAAAAGAACTTTTAATGAACCTTAAATGGGGCTTAAATTTTTTAACATCTATCAACAAAAAATAAAATACCATAGTTGCGCTTAAATTTTTTCAACAAAATTGAAACACAGCGTTATACTATTACGTGCTTACAAAAAAGACGTTGGATAGTAACTATATTAACAAAAATTTAGACTAAAAAGACATTTGATTATTAAATTGAAAACCGTTTAATATTGACCAAACCAAAATACACCAACCCAAACGTAACTAAAACTTTTTGATTCATTTATGGCCGACTAACCTCGACACTCACACTTATTAAGCCAAATTCGTAAAAAAACCTTTTCTTGAAAAAAATTATCCAAGCAAAAACATAAAACACAATCACGATTTTGAAACTGTAATGACACGATAGTCATCGGACAAAAACAAGCGACCACATGACCTTAAATAAACACTTTAGGATTGACCGAACCAAAATAAATACCCCCACCCATGCCTAACTAAAACCTTTTGATCCGTTCAGGCCGAAACTCGACTCACAATCTCAGTTATTTAACCAAAACCCACACAAACCCTTTCTAAAAAAAACGAAGCCGAACCCGCCTCGGGCGGTTACTTAACAGTATATATAATTTAAATATATATATATAGAATATATATATAAATATATATATATATATATATATATATATATATATATATATATATATATATTTTTTATTTATTTATATATAAAAAATAAAAAAAACACTTTTTATGATTGAAATATTTTTTGCTAAATATCTATATAATTATTATTAATTTTAAATCAATTGTGTTATTTGGGTCAACCCAAAAACCGAACCGAATTCGAATTCAGTTTCTGGTTCGGTTCGATTCGGTTGAATTCTAATTTGCTTCGATTCGGTTTTCGGGTTGAAAAAAAATTAACCGAACAACCCGATAACTGAGTTGATCAACACCCCTAGGTTGGCGGTAGTGGTCTAATGAACTCCTAATATTGGGCTAGTGGTAGTACATAGATGGGCCTGAAAAAAGGGGACAACTGGACAAAGTTGTCAAGTTGAAGTGAACTACACATGACATAAAAGTCATTTGTAATGTTTGAAACTTGGAATATCTTTGTATCACTCCAAATAAAAAAACCTAACACGGAGGTATTTCAGTCTTAGTTTCTAAACAACCCTAATGGAATTAGTGGTCAGAGTAGAAAAATTAAAAATATGAGGAAATCATTTTGGAAATAACTGGGAATTTTGTATTTAGAGAAAAAAAGTTACAAATAAGGACCATATGATGAGCATGGCGTCAAGATGAAAAGTTTCTAGGAGTGTTTGATAAAGACTTAACTGACTTATTATGAAAAAAACTAAATTGATTAAGTCATGTGAAAACTGTTTTTTTAACTTAATAGAGAAATATGACTGAAAATATTAAGTAATAAAACTGAGACCGTCTGCATTAAGTCATCTTTTAATTAAACATGACTTAACAAAAAATTAACAAACAAGCCCTAATATCTATCTGAACAAGGCATGACACTAATATCTACTTATATGAAGACTTGATGCATTGTAGAGCTTTAAGTTTGAGCTTTATTTATGCTCGTTTTCACCTGATACATATCCGCTAAAAGAAAAAACTAAAAGTGCAAGGACTAAACATGTAATGACCCGAAAACAAAATCATCTCCTCCTCCAACAATCCAAAAACATCCCCGAAAATGCTCCGTACAATGGCGGTTATGTTAAACCTAACCACCAATATCCACGCGCTCCACGCGCCGCTCCGTCACATGCTCCATCAAACACTGAAACCAACAAACCTATCAATGAACAGACCTTTCTGTTCAATATCATCATCATCTGCAGTACCGGTTCGTTGTGCTGCAAATGAACCGGGTTTAGAACTGGACCGGAGTTATTTATCGTGTTCAATGGCGGATAGTGAAAAGAGACTTAAAGTGGCGGTTTTAGTTAGTGGAGGTGTTGATAGTAGTGTTGCGTTACGCCTTCTTCATGCTGCTGGACATCGTTGCACCGCTTTTTATCTCAAAATTTGGTTTCAAGTAATTCTTTCGTCTTTTAATATCGTTATTTAGAAATGTAGCTAACTTGTCACTTTTTATTTTTTTGAGAGTTATTAAATAAGTAAGTAGAATTGTGAATGTAGCGCGTTGTTATTGGTTACTGTTTATAATTAAAAGTTTTGAGACTTTAACTTAGAATTATGTGTTGTATGATACGCTTCATTTTTCGTTTTCTGAATTTGTGCCAATTTAATCTGACGGGGTGATTGGATTGATCTCCAAAATATAAAGCCAGTCGCACCTGATAAATAAATTTGTAGGTCAACTGATATATGGTTAATCTCTTTGCAACAAGTTCAATATATTCTTACATTACATCATCAGATTGCTGCATCTTCTTGCCTTTCTGTATGTTTTTTTTTGCACTTTAGGACCGACAGGTATTGATCTGGCTCTATTACTGATTATTATATCCTCTCTGTAGGAAGATTTCGATAACTTTTGGTCCGAATGCCCATGGGAAGAGGATTTGAAGTATGCAAAAGCTGTTTGCAATCAGGTCACTTTCTTAGCTTTCAAAGGACCAAAATCACTTATCTGCTTTAAGATCACAATAATTTGATCTTATCGTATATGTAATTAGGGAAAATGACAAAAATAACCAATTTTACAAACATACTTCACCAATTACCCTATTTTTATCCAAAAAGCAATTATACCCATGAAACTAGCAAGGTCTTGCTACAATTTGCGGATTTTTGAAAAAACCGCAAGGTCTTGCTAGTTTTTCTAAAAAATTGTAAACCTTGCAATTTTGATAAACTAGCAAGACCTTGCTAGTTTCATGGGTATAAGGGCTTTTTGAATAAAAATTGGGTATTTGGTGAAATATGTTTGTAAAATTGGTTATTTTTGTCATTTTCTCATCTATTATCTATCAAACAAGTACATTACTATGTTATGTTTTTTCCTTGTTTCCTCGGAGTTTGAAGAAATATATCAATGTTCTTTTACAGGTTGATGTACCACTTGAAGTTGTACACTTGACAGATGAATATTGGGATAAAGTGGTAGGTAGACCCTCTTTGCGAATTGTGTATATGTGTGTGTTTGTGAACTGGTATTGCAATTAATGGATCTTATTGCTTCACGTTGCAGGTTTCTTACATTATTGATGAGTATAGATGTGGCCGTACACCTAACCCTGATGTTCTTTGCAATACGAGAATCAAGTTTGGTCCGTAGTTTTGATTTGCTCCTCGATTGTTGGCATCTGTTCTTATGTTAATTTTTATTTGTAGGTGCATTCATGGATGCCATCAGTAACATGGATTTTGACTTTGTTGCTTCTGGACATTATGCAAAGGTTGTCCACACCATTACAGATGAAAACGATGAACTCTCATATTTGGAACTCTCAAAGGATATGGTAAAGATGCACTTGTTATTTGCTTTAATCTCTTATTTATTCAAAATTTAACAAGTCATGTCTAATCGTATTCGATCTCAGTTTCCTGTAGCGTGTCAAAATCAGTAGATAGAGCGGGACGGGTAATGGGTCAAAACTGATGACCTTAAATATGTGTCCAAACTGGGAGGTTCAGAACGGATTGGGCCAACCCATACCTTTTTTTGTGCTTCTTAATTTGTTTTCTTGAGTCTTAACTATATTTGTTGGTAAGAATACTAGACTATAGAACCTGTTCCGGCTGTTCGTAAAGAATAATATATTTTTCTCTTAAATGAACCAATTTTAGGAGGTTTTAAGCATTTGAGAATACTTTGGCGACTTCTGATGTAGTCGACCCATTCCCCCGTATTCTTGTTAGCCAAGTTTTTAGAATTTTACCCCTGTTTGACCTGTTGAAGATGAAAAACAACCCCTATTCGACGCGATCCTAAGTAACTGGGTCAGATCGTCACCTCTAGAGTCTGGTTCTAGTGTTTAACATTATCTGCATTTTTTATGGAAGTAAACCAGGTTTGCTCATACCGACCCTCAATATTCATATTTCAGGTCAAGGATCAGACATACTTTCTATCATATCTTTCGCAGGCTCAGCTGAAGAGGCTTGTGCTTCCCCTTGGTTGTATTCCAAAGGTAAGCCCGCTCTGCAATAAGCAGCAGGCTATGTGTCTATGTATTGGAACGTCATGATCGTTTATTACCGTATATTGATCATCTCTCTCATCAACTCACCAGGATGAAGTCCGCAACCTCGCCAGAAAGTTTGATTTGCCTAACCAGGACAGAAAGGATTCACAGGGAATATGCTTCCTTGGGAAGGTATGTTTGCCTAGCAAAAACCTTACCTTTGGGCTTTAGAGATGATTAGAGTTGGAAAAAATGGACAGGTCGGGCAGGCCAAGTCCAACACCTTTTATTCTCTCTGATTTTATGAATGGTAAATGTAGTAGATAATATTATAGAAACCAAACTAAAATTTATAATCTAAGTTTTTCTTAAAAAAGAGAGTGGGGAGGTATTGAGCATTTGGAAACACGTTGGGTGACTTTCGACTTGTTTGACCATTATAATTTTAGCTTAGTAAAAACATTTAACCTCTTGATCTGTTGGATACTGTATAATACAACCCCACCATCAAATAGCTTAAAAGAGGTCAAGGGTTCAATCCTTACTAGGTACACATTTGGGGGTGGCGAGTGAAGGATCAGAAATGGTCACGGATGTACCCTGGCTAGACCCCGTACATCTGAGTCAAAGACTCGCTTTCCCCGGGTAACCTGAACAAGGAAAACCTCCTCCGTTTACCCTTTTTCGTTTATTTACTTGTATAATCATTTATTTGGTCACTGCACCTCATGCCTAAAGTTTCATCCCGTTTTTGCTAATTGGTCTTGTTATCAACCCGACAAAAGTGATTTGACCGATTTCGACCAAAAAGTAGCACAAGATGATAATAAGTGGCCAAAGCACGAATTGCCGTCATGAAATAAATGACAGTATTGTACCGAGTATAATGTTGGTTCAAGATCTTACCAAGCTCAGGAAGAAAAAAAAATGTTTGTTTGATTCTCGAGTTGTTGAGTCTAATACTTTTTGGCCGCTCTACTTATCTTTTTTGGCCATTGTACCGCATGTAGCCATGTTCTTATAATCTTTCGTCTATTGAACTTACTTCCCTGTCAAAGACTGACATTTTCGAACAGATTCTCTCTTGGCATGCACTAATTCTTAGAAGGGAAATTGGGTCAAATCACTTCCTTTTTTCTGGTTGGAAAGTGGTATTGGTGGACTAAAAATGGTTGGAAATATATTATGGCCAGGAGGGAAAAGTCACTACAATAGTAACATTTAACCATGAGTTCATTGGGTTCTACCTTCTTTTTTTTCTTTCTGGAAAAGACCATGTTGTCATGCGGCTCATGGCAACCCATTGCAATCACTGGCTATTCGGGCATATCTCTTAATTGGCAATCTATATAATTGGTCACTTCACTGAAGCATTTACTAATGCAGATCAAGTTCAGTGAATTTGTGGGACGGCATATTGGTGAAAAAGAAGGTATAATATTGGAAGCTGAAACCGGGGATTTACTAGGAGCCCATAGGGGCTTTTGGTTTTACACAATTGGTCAACGTCAAGGTTTGAAACTTGCAGGTGGGCCATGGTAATGTTCAACTCTTTCACCATGGCTTGCACAGACATACATACTGAATGTAAAGATTTATGACCTAAATGCTGCTTATGCAAATAATGCAGGTATGTCGTTGAGAAGGATGTTAAAAATAATGTAGTATTCGTGTCAAGAAACTATTATTCTGTTGACAAAAGAAGGCGCTCATTCCGGGTTGGATCTTTTAGATGGATTAGTGGATCTCCTCCTCGCAACTTTGACCAGTTGCGATGCAAGGTAATGCAAATCAGTGCCTAGAGTCCCTTGTAAATTTTGTTTGAAACAGTTTAATTGTCTTCACTACGGACTACCTTTTTCTCATTATCCGGAGTATATTATGAGATTTGGTCCTTATGGGCTTATATTATATGAATTTGAACTATCCATAAAAATGTATGGCAAAGTCATTGACTTTATTAATTATGACCCACTACCTGGCTTTTTAGTGCAAACAAATTACCCATGTAAATTTGTTTTGAAAACAGTTTAACCTGTCTTCCACTAACACAGAGACCTACCGTTTATTCTCTATATAAGATATCACACGCAGAGATAATTAGATGAGAGATTAGGTCCTTATGGGAGACATCAAACTACAATATATGAATGTCGATAACATATTCCATTACAAAAAGTTTATGAGGGCATAAGTCATATGACTCTTAAATATAATTTATTACCCACACTCCAACAAAAACTAAGTTATGCCCTACACACTCTGCCCACTGGCCATCAAAATATCTATAACACGTGCCACATAAATTTCTTTTGCGCACACACATTCGGGAAAATCAACAAAAGAAACCAGAAAATAGTCCTATCACATGACAGTAATTATAGAGAGGCAACCAGACCATTGAAAAAGCATAAGCATCAAACTAATAAAACAGATGATGATTAGGCGATTTTTCTCTTCTTGTTAAATAACCCAAAAAACTGTATTCGGTCTTAGTCTCTACCAACTATTCTTTTTGACTGCGTAACACATAACTGGTGTTAACCGACCTCTTTAAGGCCTGATTAGACTAATGCAACCCGGGCTACGATACCCACCCACTCCACACATTAACACCAAACAAAACCAACAGGCCTCCCTTTTCTATCTGAAAGGTCATATATTTCAGAAGGTTGGAACCTTAGCGGCTAGCCACTTCTCATCATGGGTTGAGTTTGCGTGTGCAACTGACTATGGAGCTATACCTAACTATAGGAATTGATCTTGCGAGAACACAACAACACATAAGAGACCATGCTTCACATGAAGAATTATGGGCAAACCATGAAAATGCATGCATATAAACAGGTCTATGATTGGCTATTTTTTTTAAAATAAAAAATAGCTCATTTTAACAAACTGTATTGTCTTTTCCAACATTTTTTGTGGGTAACCATGGTTTCCGACCTTTTGGCCGACTAATCCACGGGCTTCGAACCCACCACCACACAGACTCAAAACAAGTAAAGCCCTCCCTTTTCAGGAGGTTGGTGCGGCCACTTCAGGGTTGTTTGCACCTAGTAGGAATTGAACTTGAGACCTCAAACATTTTAGTGTGATAATCACAAGCCTTTTTGCCACTAGGCCACCTCTAATTGGTTCTTATCCCAGCACTTTTGCGAGTACAATTGGTTGAATTGCTACAAATAGCCAAATTGTGATCCGGAAAGTCATTCATTTGAATTACATATAAAGTTATAAACAGTCTTTGGAAGAAGTACAATCACGAGAAGTGGCAAAACAAGTGGGGCGGGGTGGGTCGGATAACATATAAACGTTCTTGAAATGTACGTTTCTAAACAAGATATTTTTAGTCTTTTAAGTGCGCATACCATGTACCAAAAGTACTACTCACGGAACAAGTTGTTTCTTAAAGTTAGTAGTGAATAAGTTTGGTTTTGGTAGCTTTAGATTTGACCTTAAAAACTGACGTTTATAAGTTTAACAGGTTCGTCATGGTCCGGGTTTCTACAACTGCACTTTACATATGGAACTTGCTGAAGACGGAACTGAAAACATTGGCACTGTCCAGTTACCAGAAGATGACCAGGGTCTGGCAGCTGGCCAGTTTGCAGCTTTCTATGAAGGACAGGTTTGCGTGGGTTCAGGTGTGATACTGGAGTCGTGGGACGATAGCGGTTTTCCTGTTTGTGATAAGGCTCGTGAGATTGCTAATATGGAAGACAAATCTAAGCTTGGTAAACCCGTCAAGATCAAGCCAAGACCAGAGGATTGTATGAGGAATACGACTGTGAGCGTGCTGTAAGCTTAGTTTAGATCTAAACTATTATTTTGAAAGAAAGCACAAATGAGCATACAAAATAGCAGATTTTGTATATGTATAAGCTGTATGTATTAAGTATTATTGTACTAGTATGTGTTAGTGAGGAACTAGATTTGTTTCTTAGTGTAGATGAGATGTACTTGTTTATACTATTGCATATTGTTTTAAAATGTTAACTTTTGACCATTTATTTTTACTAAAACCCTTGACTAAAATATATATTGGAATATATTTTTCGACTTAGGTTTACTATTTCGTCTTATGTCTGCCTATTTTGAGTAGTTTCGACAGTCCAATTCCACTCAAATTCAGTATGTGAATGTTCAGTGAGGAATGTTCGGTGGGGAATGTCGATGCATACCAAACTGTAACATCATTTGATGTTTCGTTTGCCTGATATAAATACATGTGTTCAACATCACCTTGTGAAATTGAACATCGGTGAAAGTGAAATATGAAAGACCTGTTTTTTAGCTTACTCAGGATGTTCTTTGTTAACTATCCATCAGTCTCTATATCCATTACATGCGTTTCTGTTTAACGGGTATGTTGAAAACTAGCGTTGCATTTATGCAGGACGGTCACGGTGAGTAGTTTTGGTAGTTAGAATTTTCTCAAGTGGCAGATACATACATATTTTGGGTAGGTGGGATCGTATTTGAACAAATGGATATGGAATAAAGTGCAGTTTAATGACCCAGCGGGCGCAGCGGGCACCGGCAGGCAAGTTACATAAACCCCATGATGGTCCTTTCAAGATTCCACGTCACAGCGACGAAAAATAATTTCGTAAATAATCCACTTCTGGTAGCTGGCAGCATCAACACGTCATATTCCAAACATTAAACAGACCGTGATGGCCTGTGTAGGGTCTGGGAACTTATTATATCCAAAAATATTACGTTTTTTTTCCAACTACATGAATTACAGTTGAGTGAGTGAAGTAACCGCAGCAAAATACATGTGTGCCATGTTCAAGAGCATATCTAATGTGTCGTGAACTTTTTGAAATAATCTCACCATTTGACCTTTTTAAGCCTTTCTCAACCCTTAACTCCGATGCTCCAAACCCATTATTTTCAACTTCCCGCTCACGCAAACAGAATTTTAGAGCGCGGTGCTGGTTTTTAGATATGATTGGAAAACCTGCACACTTTTTATTAGTATAAAATCGAATGAGCCAGTAAACACAATTAATTTTTTAATAGACAGTAATTAACAAAAATTAAAGCAGGAGAAACAGTAATTAAAACGGGTCGAGATAAGGCTCGTGTTTTAACACGATTTCCATAAAACAAAGATTCGCCTCGTCTGTTTTTTCCCAGGTACAAGTTCTTAGTGACAACGGACTTGACACACTTGCCTGAAAGATTACGGAAAGGATCGAGGATCGATGGAACTGCTGGAAATTGGAAATAGCCAGTATCGTTTTCTGTGTATGAAAAATGAATAAGAAGAGGTCGATTTTTAAGGAACCCTATCTTGGTCACCAAGCCCCAGCTGATGATCAGTGCATATCTAAACTTTGATCAGAAAGTTTTAGATAAACTAAATAATTAAAACAAACACAGAATACTCTGGAAACTTGGTCGGGCGGACTCGCATGAGTTCAGAAGCTTCGAACCCATTTCGGCCCAGAAATCCCATTTTCTGCACCACCCCCCTGTGCGCGCACGTAGGCGTGAGAGCATAACCAACCTAAAGGAATTTGGTAGCCAATACCAAGATGTCCTTATAAACCACTATCCACTTCCCTTTTTGGGCGATGTGTGATAATTTGTTCTCAGATTTTGTGTTCCACGTGCCTCACTTTGAGACGCGATATCTCATTCATCTTAACTCCACTTTTGACATACTTTAGCTCGTTACGAAGCTCTCTTCGAGAAGAACGCAAAGCCCCAATCTAATGTAAAGATATATAACATCTACATATGTTAAATGGTGTCCAAAGTTTGCAAAAACTCATTTTGCAATAACCATTTTTCCAACAAGATATTCTTAACCCATCGCACAAGATCCTCACTTTCAAACGAATGGACAACTTTTCATGAATAATGAAGTAATTGTTATCAACTACATTTGATAATCGACTCACTAAGAGTGCTACGCCTACGCGTGGAGTGGCGCCAACAACATGTTGTAGGTGTGTCAACTTTCCGCCAACTTAGCATCCTTCCAATAATGCCCAATAACTAAATCACATTTCTCAACAAAAAAAACTAATAACATGTTTTTGGACCCATTTTTTTTCTTTTTTCATTTTAACGAGATTCGTAACCCGCACGTTGCCGTGGAGCGCGTGGGACTATTTTCGCAACGAATCGATAACGCCAACTACTATTTGTCGGTCGTCAAGGCTCACCTTACAATGAACCGATAACATCAAAGACTATTTCCGTAAATATTTTATAAATATATATTAAACTTCAGCGTTTATTTATAAAATCGTTCGCATGTCAAAAGCAATGCAATTGAGCTCGTTTCGTTCGTAATTCGACGATCGTTTCAGTGACATTTTTTCCTCTCGAATGAATCGATAAATGGGTGGTCCATATCTGATAAATAAAGTATGTTTTTAAAAAAAAAAATTTATTTTATTTTTTAAATTGTTTTTTGTTATTACTATTATTAACACAAATATATAAAAACGTAACGTAATATATGAATCGGTTCGGTTAATTCGGTTAATTTTGTTAATTTTTTTTATTATTACTATTATTAGCACAAATATATAAAAACGTAACGTAACATATGAATCGGTTTGGTTCGGTTATTATTACTACTTAACTAAAAAGTAGTATGGGGTGTTGATCGGTTCGGTTATCGGGTTGTCCGGTTAATTCGGTTCGGTTAGTTCAGTTAATTTTTTTTTGGTCAACCCGAAAATCGAAATTAAAAAAATTACATAGATATTTAAAAATATATATATATTTATATATATTCGGTTTCGGTTCTGATTGCCAAACCCATATCCAACCCAAAAACCGAATTAGTTGAGCAAAAATATAAAACTGAAACCGGAAAAAGCAAACAAGATGTCAAAAACTAAAAACAGAAGAAAAACAATAAGTCGCGTTGATTCATATGTTACGTTACGTTTTTATATATTTGTGTTAATAATAGTAATAATAATAAAAAAATTAAAAAAAATTATTATTTTTTTAAAATAAAAAAATAAAAAATAATTATAATTAAAAAATAAAATAAATAATAATAATAATAATAATAATAATAATAATAGAAAGAGATAATTGCAAAAATGGTCATTGTGGTTTGGCCAAGGATTTAGTCATTTCAATTCGACCAAGGATCAAAAGTGAAACTAAACCTTCAAAATACATGTTTTTTGCACTTTTGAAATTTGAAGGACCAAATATGCAATTTGGCCAAACCACAAGGACCATTTTTGCAATTCTCTTTATAAACATTACATAACGTGAGCATTTTGAAAAAAACGAATGATTTTTCGTGGTTGGAGTTGCTAGGGAACCAACGCCGTTGTTGTCGGTGCATGACGGCAGCGCAGTTGGTCCGTTGTTGACGAACAACAGACGAAATATCAACTGTACCAAGCACTCTAAATGTACCTAAAAGGAATATAAACAATCAACTCATCGACGCATACAACATTTAGGCTATCTTTTATGGTCACGAGTGAGCACAAGTGAGGCTCTCACCTCACGCACTACCCCCACTGTGAAAGTCTCGACAAACCAAGGCAACGAACGATGACCATCTCACCGAATAGGTTTGTGTGCCAAAAGGTAGCCCCCCCACCCCAACGAATAGTATATGCATTACATGTAAAAAAAGTACTCACTATCATTTATTACTTACAAATATCTCATAAACTTCAACATTTTTAAAAACAACTTCACATTATATACTCTCTACTCTCTTAATACCACCTTATTTACAAAATGTCTCAAACAAACACTCCCCGAAACACAAAACGTCAACAAAGAAATATTACCTGAAACACTACCCTAACACCCGAAGAAACATTCCGTCTCGGAAATACTCCACCGTCAAACCAACAAATCAACTTCCGAGCACCAACGTATTTTACGAAGATCAACCCAACCCTTACCAAAAACCACTATGTGTACCTGCACAACAAAATACTTACAACCTAGACCAACCTAACCCTTACCATAACTCATTTGACACATATGACTCATAACCCGGTGTTGGCGGTTCTTCATCACAATCGGGTTTTGACGGTTCTTCATCACACACATATACATATCAACCTATGTCTCTCATTCATCCATATAACATTAATGATTTGCCTATGTACTCCCCTCAATTCTCGGATTCCATGCCTACCGTTCGCGAGGACTAGCCCGTCGAAGAAGTCCCGACACCAACGGAGAAGACGTTAAAAAGACACCAAACGAAGAAGACGGTTCAATATGACGACAAACAACGATGTACTACATGGACTACTAAAGAAGAAATCGCATTGTGCAAAGGTTGGGTTCGTGTATCGAAAGACAGTGTTGTCGGTAATATGCGAAAAGAGGTTGGGTTTTGGATTGAGATTTTAGAACACATGCACAAAAATGGTCTTATAACCCTTCGTCAAACAATACGATATGATAAAAGGGAGATGAAAGACGATGCGTCCGAAAGTTTCTCAATTTTGTGGTGTGTATCATAACGTCACTCGGATAACGGTGGGTGGAGTCATGAGGAAGCGTTGGCTAGGTTGATGGTCAACGAGTATACAGGTCTCAACGTGCCCTACAGGGAAAGAAAGTCACAGAACGTTGAAGTGTTTTTCGACATCAATAAGAAGGAGCTGGAACTAAAGCAACAAGAGTTGAAAATGCGGGAATATGAACGACGTTCAAGAGACGAAACTTTGTACTTGCAGCCTATTGTTCATTTGACTGGAGCATGGCTCGAAATGGCCTTGGAGATGAAGCGGATGATCAAGGAGCGGTGAAATTTACCATACTAGTTTAGGTTTTTGATAATCTATGTAATGTTTACATTTTTTGTCGTACATTTACGTTTTTAATTATCTATTTAACCTTTTTAATTTACGAATAAAAGTTTTAGTTTTAAATAATTAAATAAAATGAGTTGAAAGATAAGATGGTGTGACCATTGTCGGTGAAAAGTAGTGAGAGGGTATAAATAAAGAATGAAACTGATATGATGCTGAGATAAAAGGTGGTGAGATGATGTCACTATCATGAGTAGTCTTAACAACTCTACAATAAATGTTCAATTTGTTATTTTGTATGTCAAAAATAAGCGTCACTTTCAAATTACAACTAATCAAAACATTTCTAAAATAAGAAACAAATATACAAAGTATTTGATCGGTTAACATTAATATTTTTCTAAAACTATGAGTTGCTATCAAAATAAAATATAAGATTAAGTCCATAAAATAATAACGAAGTTACAATTTTTTTCCGAATTAAGTAACCAACTTTTTTACTAAACTATCTAAGATACCAAAGTTAAAAATCTATTTCATATCAGAAATATAGTAACTGGTTACCTTCTAAACCTGTAAATTTTGCTTATTTAATATTTTATTTTTATTTTTGTACTTACATGTGATGCTCATGTGATAATTATGTACCATTTTTATTTGAGAAAATTCTAAAAAGGGTCCAAAGCATATAGTGGTAATGCCGTTATACCCCAAACATAATTGATTTCTCAAAATACCTCAGGACAACTAGGCAACTTAAAGAAAAACTGACACGTGTCTATTAGGTTGCTCAGAAGTACAATAAGTTACCCATAAGTACAAATAGGTTGCCCTAAAAAAATGTGTACTTTAATATTAAAAAAATAACATGTGTCAAATTCTTCTCATGTTGCTCAGTTGCCCCGGTTGTCCTGGGTTATTTTGAGAAACCAATTGTGTTTGGGGTATAGTAGCATTACCACTATATGCTTTGGACCCTTTTAGAATTTCCTCTTTTTATTTTCATTTTATCTTCAATCTTCTCTACATCACATTTTGCGATACTAACATTTGACAACCTAGTATATGAAAAACAAGCATACTATTATTAATATAAATTAGATTGCGATAAATAAATTAACCGTGGCAACTGACAATTTGGGATTTATATTTATTTATAAACTTGAAATATTTTCTTTGAATACATGAAAACTTGATTTAATCTAAAACCGGGAAGTTATCCCGCACATGCCAAGAAACGTCTTTGAACGCACACCGACTCTATAAAAAGTTTAGTCTACATGTAACAAGCACATTATCATCCCCATGAACATATTTTACCAGTCATTAGCACGTGATTTTAAAACTATTACGTAAATTTTCCAAACTTGCATTTTTTTGGTAAAGAGGATTACCCCGGTAAAATATTTAATTGTGCATTACAAGTATTGTACAATATGCTTTCAAAGTTGGATTACTTCAATTTTTTGAGGAATTTAATGAAGAAAAAGAGTCATTTTTGTTACATTTTACTACATGCATGCATGCACAACATACCCAATACATTCCATCACCTTTACTAATACATTATAACACTTATATCTTTTCAAAATAAACATTTCCCTCCCCTTAAACACTTCTAGAACTAAAATTACCATATGGGATAGTCTAACATTGCCTTTTTGCTTTGAAACACCACCCTTTATCATGTTTAACATAAATCCAAGAATAAGCAACATAGCCTAATCACTTCACATGGTGTTCCTCCCCCTCATCTTATCACTACTGATCAGCCCCAAAGGAATCTTTCTCTCTCCAATGCACATTCAACCTTCCTTTTATGGTAACTAGTCACTATACACTACTAAAGGTGCTTTAGACCATACCTATTCTTCTTGCTATATAAAGAAACCACCTAACACTTAATTTACCACACTTAAACACACACTTTTCTCTCATTTCTCCTCTCTAAAAATGTCAGCCAACAATCATATGCCAGGATTTTACAAGCTTTGATTAAAGGGTTATACAAAACTTAGGGTTTGGAAGCTTAAATTAGGGTTTAGTTAGTTATTTTGGGTTAATTTTGCATCATTAAGCATCCATCTTCATCCATCATTGTAATTATCATTATTTTCATATTTTCATATTTTCATATATTATATACATCTCATATATGAATTATAGTTTCTTAGTGTGCTTGTGTGTAAGTAAAACTTGTTAAAAAGCTTGAATTATATACTCTAAGATTCATGTTCGTATTCATTTTCAAATGATTTTTACAAGATTAATGCGCAAAACAGAGTTCTGGACCTTACACAAAATTATGACCACTTTAGGAGTGTCATGGATTTTTGGCCTAGTTGAGACTTTGGTAGAGGAAATATTAACTTAAACATAGCAATTTGGATCAACCTGTGACGATAAAAATGGAGTGAGTTATGACTAAAACGAGACCGGGTAAGTTTTCAGTTGTTGTATTCTAGACCACTTTTTGACCCTTTAAACTTTGAATAAATTTGCGAGACTTATATTTTAGGAAAGATAACTCAAAAACCTTCGACCTAGGCTTTTGAAACATATTATTTCAGTAGAAAATAAGAGAGTTACGCTCCCGTGAAGTTGGGAAAACCCTATTTCGAGCCCATTATTTTAATTACTTTCTTATATAAAACACTTGTAGCTTTTGTTATAAAATATATTTTGGTTTTGAAAAACCTTAGATACAAGCACATTAGGTTGTGAAATATATTTATACATCTCATATGCATTTAGAGCACTCATTTTTGTAATCCTAAAGCACATCACTATTTAATTAGGTTGCAGTTAGGAGTCGTTGCGTGTTATACTTGTGATTATTTCCCCGATTCACTATATCACTTGAGGTGAGTTTCATCGCCTCTACTTTACTTGTTTTGAACTATTTTGGGGTAGAATACATGCTCGTTTACTAACTCGTTTACCAACTTATATATATGTTCGTTTACATACT
This sequence comes from Tanacetum coccineum, assembly GCA_026074375.1. Lineage (NCBI taxonomy): Eukaryota > Viridiplantae > Streptophyta > Magnoliopsida > Asterales > Asteraceae > Tanacetum > Tanacetum coccineum. Next base: position 27,858 of record BQNB010037094.1, on the reverse strand, counting down.
CGTTTTACTTATGGACAACTACTTAAAACTTACATTGTGAGTCTTCATAGCCTCGTTTTTCATTTCACTCTTTTGGGGAGAATACATGCTCAATTATTTTAAATCAATACTTATAATTTTCAAGATGTTGTGAGTCTTCATAGCCTCGTTTTTCATTTCACTCTTTGGAAGATAATACATGCTCAATTATTTTGAATAAATACTTATACTTTTTAAGACCTTGTGAGTCTCATAGCCCCTATTTTACTTGTTTTGAACTATTTGGGGGAGAATACATGCTCGTTTACAAACTTGTTTACTTGCTCGTTTACAAACTCTTTTACATGCTCGTTTACAAACTCTTTTACATGATCGTTTACAAACTCTTTTACATGCTTGTTTACAAACTCATTTACATGCTCGTTTACTTTATAATAATGCGATTACTTTTTATGAGACATTGCTTGCTTTTACTTATGGACACAAATGGTTTAAACTTTTACGTATCGCCTAAGTACCCTGGCCATTAAATCCCTATCCCCATGAACCGTTTAATTTTACGTGTTGTTAAGGTACGTAATGTGGTGAATAAGAATCGATTGGGGTTTTGACACCACCGTTTCGTTTTTTTCTGGCTTAAGTACCATTGACCAGGTGGAACCGCAATTTTTTCATTTGAGGTAGTACTTGGGTGATTTGGCAAAACATCGGATTTCGGGGCAACGACTTGAGAAATCTTGTTAAGGCTTCGGTTTTATGAGCTTAGAGCAATAATAGTACTTTTTTATGACATTGTATTTGTTATACTGGTCATACACTTGAACTCTTGTGGTCCACACTACCTTTACATAATATTACTGATTGCTAAATACTTTTCATGATACTGTGAGTGAAGCAGTAGGCACTAAAAACTTTTGGTTCTCGTAACTACTTTACTTAAACCTATGAACTCACCAACTTTATGTTGACATATTTTAGCATGTATTTATCAGGTTCTTAAGTTCTTACATGGCTTGCATCTGGAGTCGCATCTATAAAGTCTTTCGTTGTATAACTTGGATCATTTTGATGTTTTTCAAACTACTTAATATTTTGTACTATAACTTTTTGTTGTATTTGGTTGAAAACTTGGTTTGCTTTAAATTTATCACATGATCTAGTTTTTAAACGACTCATATAGAGGTCATTCTTTATATATTTTATGGTCTTGTATTATGAAGGAACGCCCCCGGTTACCGTTCTGCATCATGATTTTAGGGGTGTTACAGATTAGAATCAGAGCCAAGTTATACAGAACTAGGTTGTATTGGTAGGTCTAAACTATAACTGTTGCATCATAAACATTCCGTTACATTATAAGCCTTCCGCTCGCATAATCACTAACCTGTCATGCATGCTTATTTACTTTAATGGTTTCTAAATCAATACTAGAACTTTTCCAAGACATTGTGAGTGCACAATGGTCTTTAAACTTTTCTTAATACATTTTGAGTAACATAATGATCTCTAAACTTTTCTAAGACATTGTGAGCGATACAATAGTCTGTAAATTTTTTTCATGACTTTGTATTATACCATTTTAGATGATACTGAAAACTCGTCACAGTTTGTCGATCCTACTAGTTACCTTATTATGTAACTCCGAGTTTGAACACTCGTCCCACACTTTTGAAACATGTGATTTTGAAACATCTACTTTTAAAACACCTACTTTTGGAAACTCGACTTTATACCATCTCAATCTCCTTTATTTCTAATGGTTTTTAAGAATCATGTCACCAAGAGGACATCCCCTAATTAATGAAAACTTGCTTTGATTGAAATACCGTTATTTGTGCCAGAAATGCTTAAGTAGGATGATTTATAATCTCCTTATTTAAATGGATTGGGACGCCTTTTCATTTAAATAAAAAAAATATAAATCGTCGAACCATAAGTCTATAATTCTTATTTACATAGATTGGGACGCCTCTGTATATAAATAACGAATTGTAAATGAGTGGGCTTAGGAGTATCCGACGTGGCTTACGTAAATCACCAGACTTTTCTCAAACACCTAATCACCGGATAACACATAGTAATTTTCGAGAAGAAATTTTCTTAACAAGGGGAGACTATGACAACTGACAAATTTATGATTTATATTTATATATAAACTTGAAACATTTTCTTTGAACACATGAAAACTTGATTTAATATAAAACCGAGAAGTTATCCCGCACATGGAAAGAAACGTCTTTGAACGCACACCGACTCTATACTAAGTTTAGTCTACATGTAATAAGTACATTATCATCCTCATGAACATATTTTATAAGTCATTGGCACGTGATTTTAAAACTTTTACGTAAATTTCCCAAACTTGCATTTTACTACATGCATGCATGCACAACATACCCAATACATTCAACCACCTTTACTAATACATGATAACACTTATATCTTTTCAAAATAAACATTTCCCTCCCCCTAAACACTTCTAGAACCAAAATTACCATATGGGGTAAGTCCAACATTGCCTTTTTGCTTTGAAACACCACCCAACCTTTATCATTTTAACCTAAATCCAAGAATAAGCAACATAGCCTAATCACTTCACATGGTGTTCCTCCCCCCCCCATCACTAGTGATCAAACGCAAGAGAATCTTTCCTTCTCCAATGCACACTCAACCTTCCTTTTATGGTAACTAGTCACTATATACTACCAAAGGTGCTTTAGACCATACACATTCTTCTTGCTATATAAAGGAACCACCTAACACTTCATTTACCACACTTAAACACATACTTTTCTCTCATTTATCCTACCTAAAAACGTCAACCAACAAGCATATGCAAGGGTTTTACAAGCTTTGATTAAAAGGTTATACAAAAGTTAGAGTTTAGAAGCTTAAATTAAGGGTTGGTTAGTTATTTTAGGTTAATCTTGCATCATTAAGCATCCATCTTCATCCATTGTTGTAAGTATCATTATTTTCATAATTTCATATATTATATACATCTCATATATGAATTATAGTTTCTTAATGTGCTTGTGTATAAGTGAAACTTGTTAAAAAGCTTGAATTATATACTTTAGAATTGTGCAGATTTTTGGGTTGAATTTATGACTTATAACTGTAACACCCCCAAAATATGTCGCAACGAAATGGTAACCGGATGCATTACTTCATAATGCGTAAGCACAAGATAGATAAAGAACGATCTCTATATGAGTCATTTAAAATATACCGTTTAATTTCATTTCAAAGTGTGTACAAAAGCACCATGCTTCAATAGTTCACTAGTATGAAAACGTAAAGATTTTAATACATAACCAAATGTTCAAAAGTAATGCAGTAAATCTTTCATGATGTGAGACAACAAAATGTGACTCATATATGATGCTCCAAAACGCTATCCAATTAACAAGCACTTATTGACCTGAGAAAACATGCTTTAAAATGTCAACATAAAGTTGGTGAAGTCATAGGTTTATGTAAGTATAAATGTAGGACCACAAGAGTTCAATGTGTGAAATAATGTAACACATACAAAATCATAAAATGTAAATACGATTGCCCTAAGCTCATGAAACTGGAGCTAAAACTAAGTATGTGGCCGGTTTTGGTTATATATTGGGGGAAGGAAATGTTTAAGTTTTGCTAAGGTATAAATATTGTGGGTATTGGTTAAGTGTAGAAATGTGGTATAGTTTACATGCATGCATGAAAGTCCATAACGCGAAACATAAACGTTTTACGTAACGTATAAAAATAAAATACGAAAAGTTATAAATAATCTTCGTAATAATTATATAACACTTGTTTGACGTAAACTTTTACTTATTTAATGTCGGTTTACGTTGATTGCTGATTTTTGGTTTACGCGATTTAACTTAACGGTTGAAATTAAAAGTAAACGCGTAAAAGTTTAATTGACCTGAAATTGTAGGTTGTCACAGTCTTCCTCCGTTAAAAGAGCTTTGTCCCCAAAGCTCAAGTCGTGGTATTTGACGAATGTGCGGGGTTTGCGAACAGGTGCGGATACTTCTTCTGAAATTGATCCTTGCATTCCCACGTAAACTTTGGGCCTCTCCTAGAGATCCATCGAACCTTGACAATAGGAATGCGGCTTTTTCTTAACCGCTTGACCTCTCGGTCCATAATTTCTACGGGTTCTTCAACGAAATGTAAGTTGTCATCAATATGGATTTCGTCCAACAGGAATCACGAGCGATTCTTTGGACAAACACTTCTTCAAATTGGACACGTGAAACGTGTTATGAACCCTGCTTAATTGTTGAGGAAGTTCAAGTCTATAAGCAACGGTTTCTACTTTCTCTAACACCTTGAAATGTCCGATATACCTCGGGTTTAACTTTCCCCGCTTGCCAAAACGGATAACCCCTTTCCAAGGTGAAACCTTCAACATGACTTTGTCTCCCACTTGAAATTATAAAGGCTTACGTTTCACATCGGCGTAACTCTTCTAACGATCACGCGCGGCTTGAATTCTGCTTTTAATTTGTACGATCTTCTCGGTAGTTTCATGAACGATTACTGGGTGATTTAGTGAGATGGATAACACTCCGACCTCGCGCCCATCAAAACTGGAAAACATGTGTAGGTGAGTCGGGGTGGATAGGATCGACACTTGCGACCATATAGTGCCTCAAACGGTGAAACCTTTATGCTAGTATGGTAACTGTTGTTGTAGCAGAACTCTACTAGCGGTAAATGTTTGTCCCAACTATTTCCAAAATCTATTACGCAGGCGCGTAACATGTCTTCAAGAGTTTGAATGGTTCTCTCGCTTTGACCATCGATCTGCGGATGGTATGCAGTATCTATCCCAAAAAAGTACCCAAGCTTTTTGGAGGCGATGCCAGAAATTGCGAGTTAAAATCTGCCATCACGGTCAGTGATGATAGAGACCGACACTCTATGCCTTGAGACCACTTCTTTCAAGTAAAGTCTCGTCAATCTATCCATCGAATCAGTTTCCTTCATTGGCAAAAAGTGAGTAGACTTGGTAAGATGATCAACAATCACCCAAATGGTATCGTAATCACTTGACGTCTTAGATAGCTTTGTGACAAAATCCATAGTGATTTTCTCCTATTTCCATTGAGGTATCTCAGGTTGTACCAACAAACCAGATGGTTTCTGGTGTTCAGCTTTGACCTTCGAGCATGTCAAACACTTGCTGACATATGTGGCAATATATGCTTTCATGTTGGGCCACCAATATAATTTTTTCAATTCGTGGTACATCTTGTTAGAACCTGGATGGATTGAATGCTTTGACTTATGCGACTCGTGCATAATCAAAGCTCTTAAGTCACCAAAGCATGGTAACCAACTTCTATTTTCAAACACAATGTTCCGTCTGTACGGGGTTCAAGTTTCTTGATCATACCTCCTAAGTCTTCAGTGTTGATATTTTTTGGTTTCCTTGCCTCAGCTTGAGCGTTCAAAATTTGCACAAGAAGATTCAAACCAATAGTCATAACTAAGGCTCGAACTTGTAATGGCTTGATCCGTTCTTTTTGGCTCAAAGCATCTGCCACTACATTCGCCTTTCCCGGATGATAACAACTTTCGCAATCATAATCACTAAGCAACTCCAAGCAACGTCGTTGTCTTATGTTCAACTCCTTCTGATCAATGATATGTTACAAGCTTTTATGATCAGTGAACACGGAACACTTTGTGCCATATAAGTACTGTCTCCAAATCTTTAGAGCGAACACTACAGCTCCTAACTACAAGTCACGAGTTGTATAATTCTTTTCTTGAATCTTCAGTTGTCGAGAAGCGTAAGCTATAACCTTCTCCTTTTGCATTAACATAGTACCCAAACCTTTATGCGAAGCGTCGTAATAAACTACAAAGTTCTCGGTTCCTTCGGGCAAAGCCAAAATTGGCGCTCTACATAATTTTTGCTTCAATAATTGAAATGATTCTTCCTCCTTATCTCAGCATTCATATTTCACACTCTTCTGAGTTAACTTGGTCATTGGCTTGGCAATCTTTGAAAAACCTTCAATGAATCTTCGGTAGTAGCCGGCAAGACCTAAAAATTAATGAATCTCCATTAGAGTCTTAGGAGATGCCCTATCTTTAATAGATTCGATCTTGGTGGGATCCACGTGAATGCCTTGACTATCAATCACGTGACTGAGAAATTATACTTTGGGAATCCAAAATTCACACTTCGAAAATTTGGAATACAACCTCTCCTTCTTAAGCAATTATAAAATTAACTTAAGGTGTTCTCCGTGCTCTTGCTTTTTCTTCGAGTAGATCAAAATATCGTCAATGGAAACAATCACAAACTTGTCCAAATACGGTTTAAACACCCGATTCATGAGATCTATAAATACCGTCGGTGCATTGGTCAAACCAAATAACATAACTTGAAACTCATAATGACCATAACGAGTCCTAAATGCGGTCTTCGGAATATCTTCTTCCCGAACTCTAAGTTGATGGTAACCCGATCTCAGGTCAACCTTCGAGTAGATACTTGACCCTTGCAGTTGGTTAAATAAATCATTAATTCTTGGAAGCGGATAACGGTTCTTCACCATCAGCTTATTCAACTCTCTATAGTCGATACACATCCGAAAAGATCCATCCTTCTTCTTGACAAACAAAACCGGAGCTCCCCAGGGTGAGGAACTTGGTCTTATAAATCCTTTGTCAAAAAGCTCTTGCAATTGATCTGATAATTCTTTCATCTTGGATTAGGCTAATCGATATGGCGCCCGTGCTACAAGTGCAGCATCATGTACCAAGTTGATTTGAAACTCCACTTGTCGGGTCGGTGGAACACCTAGCAAGTCTTTAGGAAAAACTTCTAGAAAATCTCGTACAACTAGTACATCTTCAGGTCACTTCTCTTCCGACTTATCTACAGTCTTCTTTTTAGTGATGCGTGCCAAAAAGATATGGCATCCTATTAGCAAATACTTCTGAGTCTTGGTGCATGAGATGATATTTAGTCGGGACTCGTTTCTACCGTCACTCTTGTTTCCTTGAACAATTAACACTTCATCGACATAGGGGATACGAACAGTCTTCTCGTCACAAACGATCACGACGTGGTACTTCGATAACCAATCCATACCAATAACAACGTCAAAACTACCAAGCTCTACGGGCATTAGGTCGATGTTGAATGTGTGATTTAACAAGTTTAAAGTACAACCCCGGATTATGGTATTAACTCCTGTTATTCTTCCGTCGGCTAATTCAATGTCATAACTATTGGCTAATGTAGATGGGGCGATATCAATTAAAGAGCTAAACGTTGTCGACATAAAACTTCTATCGGCACCAGTATCAAATAATATGGAAGCATAACGGTTATTGAGGAGGAACGTACCCGTAACAACGTTCGAGTTAGGGTTGGGTTCACCGCCTCCCAAAGAATAAGCCCTTCCACGAGCTTCACCGTTCCTAGCTGCATTTCCACGGTTTTTATTCTTCAGTCTCGGGCAATCATTCTTGTAGTGCCCTTGACTCCCACATTCAAAACACGTACCCGTCTTCTGAACTGTTCTCGAGGCTCTCTGAGTGTTAACAATAGCAGGACTCCTACAATCTCGAGCCAAATGACCAACTCTTTTATAGTTCGTACACTTTTCAGCGCACGAACCATTATGGTGAAACTTGCATTTGTTGCACAAGGGTAGAGTTCCAGCATACTCTCTCTTTTCACAAGGCCCAACAGTATACGCCCTAGCCACATTCTGCCTCTTGTAAGGCGGTTGTTGATCATGGTTATTTCTTGAGTTGTTATCCATTCTCCTTTTGTTTTCAGCTTGTCTAGTAGCATAAGTAAGAATCTTCTGGGCCATCAAACTCCTTGCCAACTCAATCGCTTCTTGAAGCTTTGTTGGCTTAGATGCCATCACAATCCCTTGAATACTATCAGGAAGTCCACCAGTATACTTCTCCACCTTGTCGATTCATCCGTAACCGTTCTTGAGCATAGTAGAATCAATTCTTGAAAGCGTTGAGTATAACTCTTAACATCAATACCCTTCACAGTCAGGTTCCACAACTCGGTCTCCATCTTCTTTATTTCACTCCTCAAACAATAGTTTTCTGTCATCATTTTATCAATGTCTTCTATGGCGTCTCATAGGCAGCATCGTGCCCAACCTTCCTAACATGGGAATTCCACCATGTTAAAGTACCGCCCAGCAAAGTACAAGTGACATTCTTTACTTGGCATTCAACTGTGTAGTTGCTGATATGGAACACAGACTCCATTTTCTTAAACCAATGGGCTAATCCTACAGCCCCTTCAGTTCCCTTAAAGTTAAGGGGTTGGCAGTTCAAGAACTCCTTATACGTGCATACACGAGGAGATTTTGGCGTCCTTCCACCACCGCCTCCTGAGTCGTGGCTTCCATTTCCATTTACACTGTTTTGATTCGTCTCATAATCTGCCAACGCATCAGGCACGCGTTGGTTTATTAGTTCTTCAATGACGGTCGCGCTCATATTGCTTTTCTTCGGTTTTCTAACTTTACACAAGAAAATAATAAATGAGATTTCATCAGAAACATAACCACGATACACAATGAGTACGATATATAAAATGAGATCACGACACGCAGAGAATATATAAAAATAAGATCATGACACGCAGAGAATATATAAAAATGAGATCAACAATGACATAAATAAATCGACGATATATATAACAACATCGTAAACATACATAATATGTTCGGTTGCATATTAAGACATACAAGTACCTAACAACCTACTAGCTGGGAGTTACCCATAAAACTTAGTAGGTTATACAAAATAGCTAAAATAACTTATACAAGCCTAACAACTACTGTCGGCGTCTGCTGGTCCATCATGACACTCGAGATCTCTAGCATCCTCCCTGCTCTGTCACGTTATATGTTCCTGTTCAACCTGTCAACATCATCTCGTCTTTGTTGCTGCAGTACTCTGATCTCAGCCTGCAACCCACGGATATAATCCATGGCTTGAGTCCAAGACTGTCTAGCGTACGTGGTATCTTGCTCTGAAGCAATATCCATAGTACGATGCTATCGTCTCTGCCTCTCAAGAGATGATATACGAGCTCGTAGTACTACCCTGTAATCCTGGGCGTCGCACATAAAACTCATGACTATCATGTCTATGACTGGCGGCAAGATCAGTCACTCTCTCATTGACCTCCTCCAAGACGGTCACAAATCCATAGTCAGTACCTCAGGCCAAAGCAGACTCGGGCTGTCTAGCAGCAGCGGCCGCTGAACTCTCTCCAATCTCGAACCTCTAAGATGGAGCAGCAAATATAGCTCTCTTCTGAGGCAGTCAGCCTCAGGAATGATATCTTAGCGGGTAGGTGATGGTAGTAGTAATGATGTGGATGGTATCCTGTGTAATGGAGATGATAAAGGTGATAGTGGTGATGGTGGTGGTAATGAAGGTGCAAGTGCAGCTACCCAGCTGTCAACCAATGCATCAATGGATGATGGTAGGGGGTTTGAGGTCGGACAGACATCTGTGCCCTACGGAGTCCAGTCTGGAATAGAGGGATGATATGGTGATGAGAAGTGGGTGATGGTGGTGTAAAAGGGACCTCGTCCTCCTCTACCTTAGATGGTAGGTCAATGTATAGTCCAGCTAGTGAAGAATCGGCCAGAGCTGAGAGCTCCTCCTCCTCTTCTAGGTCCTCCTCGGGATGCTCCTCAGGATCCCCTTCAACCGGCTCGGAGTCCGCTGAGTAATCTGGTGAGAGAGTAGTAGGTGATACAGATGCGGGTAATGGCTGAGCCTCAACTGGCTCTAGGTCATCATAGATGGTGCAAGGTACTCCAGATACACAGGAGCATGAGCTGGTGAAAGTAGTGCCTGGTCTGGAGACTGTGGAGCAGCCCTAGGTACCTCAGGGTCAGACTCGTAAGCATCCATCAAAGGAATACCCCATGATGGTACATCATCGTCGTTGGACATCGAGGTGTACGTAACAGTGACGTGGGATGAAAACGAAGATGATGACATGATTGCTATGACAATCAAAAGGTTTATATAAGTATAATATATAAGGTAAGTGTAAAAATATACGCAAGATATGGTAAGCACATATATAAATCATGTAAGCACGTATTGTAAGCAAATAGTGTGTATGCTCATGAAAAGTTTTATGTGATGCAATGTTTATAAAAATGTTTATAGTCTAGGTAAGATGTGCAACCTAGTTCTCTATAATCTTGGCTCTAGATACCAACTTGTAACACCTCCAAAATATGTCACCAGCAGAATGGTAACCGGGGGCATTACTTCATAATATGTAAGCACAAGATAAATAAAGAACGACCTCTATATGAGTCGTTTGAAGAATAACGTTTGATTTTATTTCAAAGTTTATACAAAAGCACCATGCTTCAAGAGTTCACTAGTATGAAAACATAAAGATTTTAATACATAACTAAATGTTTAAAAGTAATACAGTAAATCTTTCGTGATGTGAGACAGCAAAATGTGACTCATATTGATACTCCAAAACACTATCCAATTAGCAAGCAGATACTGACCTGAGAAAAACATGCTTTAAAATTTCAACATAAAGTTGTTGAATTCATAGGTTTATGTAAGTATAAATGTAGGACCACAAGAGTTCAATGTGTTAAATAATGTAACACATATAAAATCACAAAATGTAATTATGATTGCCCTAAGCTCATGACATTGAAACTACAACTATGTATGTGGCTGGTTTTGGTTATATATTAGGGGGAATGTTTAATTTTTGCTAAGATATAAATATTGTGGGTATTGGTTAAGTGTAGAAAGGTGGTATAGTTTTCATGCATGCATGAAAGTCCATAACGCGAAACGTAAACGTTTTACGTAACGTATAAAAATAAAATACGAAAAGTTATAAATTATCTTCGTAATAAATATATAACACTTGTTTGACGTAAACTTTTATTTATTTAATGCCTGTTTACGTTGATTGCTGATTTTTGTTTTACGCAATTTAACTTAACGGTTGAAATTAAAAGTAAACGCGTAAAAGTTCAAAGTAAATAGTTTGAGTTTATTGACGTAAAATTGACCAGAAATTGTGGGTTGTCACAATAACGACCACCTTAATGGAATCCATGGGTAAAACTCTTTTCAAAATATCTTAATATAGTGTGTTACCTAAATATTTAGAGGTGCCCCAAAAGATTCGGGTTCGTATTCATTTTCAAATGATTTTTACAAGATTATTGTGCAAAATAGAGTTATGGACTTTACACGAAATTATGACCATTTTAGGAGTGTCATAGATTTGTGGTCCAGTTGAGACTTTGGTAGAGGACATCTTAACATAAACATAGCAATTTGGATCAACCCGTAACGATAAAAATTGAGTGAGTTATGACTAAAACAAGACTGGGTAAGTTTTCAGTTTTCTGGACAACAAGACTTTGGTGTATTCTAGACCACTTTTGGACCCTTTAAACTTTGAATAAATTTGCGAGACTTATATTTTGGGAAAGATAACTCATAAACCTTCGACCTAGGCTTTTGAAACATATTAGTTTAGTAGAAAACGAGGAAGTTACGCTCTCGTGAAGTTAGAAAAACCCTATTTTCAGCCCACTATCTTAATTACTTTCTTATATAAAACACTTGTAGCTTTTATTATAAAATATATTTTGGACTAGAAAAACCTTAGATACAAGCACATTAGGTTGTGAAATATATTTATACATCTCATATGAATTTAGAGCACTCATTGTTGTAAGCCTATAGCACATCACTATTTAATTAGGTTGCGGTTAGGAGTCGTTGCGTGTTATACTTGTGATTATTTCCCAGATTCACTATTCCACTTGAGGTGAGTTCCATGGCCCCTAATTTACTTGTTTTGAACTATTTTAGGGTAGAATACATGCTCGCTTACTAACTCGTTTACCAACTTATATATATGTTCGTTTACATACTCGTTTTACTTATGGACAACTAGTTGAAACTTACATTGTGAGTCTTCATAGCCCCGTTTTTCATTTCACTCTTTTGGGGAGAATACATGCTCAATTATTTTAAATCAATACTTATACTTTTCAAAACCTTGTGAGTCTCATAGCCCCAATTTTACTTGTTTTGAACTATTTTTGGGGAGAATACATGCCCGTTTACAAACTTGTTTACTTGCTCGTTTACAAACTCTTTTACATGCTCGTTTACAAACTCTTTTACATGATTGTTTACAAACTCTTTTACATGCTTGTTTACAAACTCGTTTACATGCTCGTTTACTTTATAATAATGCGATTACTTTTCAAAAGACATTGCTTGCTTTTACTTATGGACACAAATGCTTTAAACTTTTACGTATTGCCTAAGTACCCTGCCATAAAGTCCCCTATCATGAACCGTTAATTACTTGTTGTAAGCACAAATTTGGTGAATAGATCTATTGGGGTTGACACCCCCGTCCGTGTCTGGCTTAGTACATGGCCAGCGGACGCATTTTCATTTGAGGTAGTACTTGAATGTATTGGCAAAACATCGGATTTTGGGGCAACGACTTGAGAACTCTTGTTAAGGCTTCAGTGTCTTGAGCTTAGGGCAATAGTAGTACTTTTTCTATGACACTGTATTTGTTATAACGGTCATACACTTGAAATCTTATGGTCCACACTACCTTTACAAAATATTACTGATTGCTAAATACTTTTCATGATACTGAGAGTGAAGTAGTAGGCACTAAAAACTTTTGGTTCTCGTAAATACTTTACTTAAACCTATGAACTCACCAACTTTATGTTGACACATTTTAGCATGTATATCTCAGGTTCTTAAGTTCTTACATGGCTTGCATCTGGAGTCGCATCTATGAAGTCTTTCGCTGCATAACTTGGATCATTTTGATGTTTTTCAAACTACTTAATATTTTGTACTATAACTTCTTATTGTATTTGGTTGAAAACTTAGTTTGCTTTAAATTTATCGAATGATCTACTTTTTAAACGCTCATATAGAGGTCGTTCTTTATATATTTTGTGTTCTTGTATTATGAAGTAACGTCCCCGGTTACTTTTCCGCACCATGATTTTGGGGGTGTTACATAAATAGTAAATAAAGTACAGAACTTAAAATGCAGACAAAATAAGGTAGAAGCAGAAGACGGATTCTTATTAAATGATAAAATAAAGAAATTAGTAAAAGTTAAGGCACGATGCTTGTGTTTAACACGATTTCCTTTAAGCATATCCGTCTTATGTTTTCGAGGGTACAACGGCCAAAGCAGATGTACTGCCAGACATGACAAACTTTCCTAAAAGATCACGGAAGAACTTGCGTGTTTCTGATCGAAGGATTGCTGAAACCGTATAGAACTCTGCGTTTTTATAGTATCAAAACCGAATGAGCAAAGAGTTTATTTTATAGTGTAACCCTAGCTTGTAGATCAAGACAGAATCGTTACCATATAAAATTGATTTACAAATCATTTCCATATATGCGATTTCTTGTTCACAGAGTCTCAATACATCACTAACATAAACTCGTATAAAATCTAGAAACATTAAAAAGGAAACGACATATGCAGCAAAAAGATTTGCGCATAGGCGAACTTTTGGAGCTACATTCGTGTCTGCATGTGGCATGAGTTCACAAGCTTGGAACTCATTTTGACCCTTAACTACATTTTAGACACATTATAGCTCGTTGTGAATCATATCTTTTTTAGCAAAAAATTATATGCGTATACATATATTAGATGCATTTCATTAAGTTAGACGAATCATATATATTTTTCGTTCCCTGCACGTCAAACTTGTTACAACCACTACTTTGCATTGTTGTCACATCAAAATCATTTTCGAAACTAATTGAGATATATCTAAATAAATAAAGATGTTACTAATTCAATACGATACATCACAAATGTATAATTATAATCAATGGTAAATTTGCCATACAAAAAATAATGCATGATTTGGAATCTACGGTTTTTACGGCATCCTTGAAACATTTTTTAGGATGTACTATTTTTTTATTTTTTTAAATTCACCAGTATATCATTTCATTTAAATTATGATTCTTGTTCTTTTTTTTTAACGACTGATAATATATAAAAAGAGACTTCTAGCAAGGAACTAGAAGCTCAAAAAAGACACAATAGTCAATATACAAACATCATACAAAACAGGACATATCCGAGCGCTTTAACTGTGAGGATGACAAAATGGATGAAAAAACTCTTGTAAAAACAAGAGAAAAACCCCCCACCAACGGAGGCCGAGCCACCGGTTTTCACTCCAAAGGTGTTTTTAGTGCCATCCCAAACAAGCCTCGAAAAAAAAATAAAGATGCATAAAAAGAAACAAACAAAAGAACCACCAGGAGCAAGCAAACATAAGAGACTTGAGCCCATCATCTCAAAGCATTACTTGAAGCCAACATAGGAGACTTGAGCCAATCGAACCAACTGCCAACCAAATGACCTCTATGATGAAGCCAAGAGAAGGAAAAAGAATGAATATTATCGTAGATGTCACTTCTCTTGATAGAATGGTGACCAAAAATGATGTTGTTACGAAACCTCCAAAGCCACCACAAAGTAGCAGCAACGATAACGAATAAACGCCTTTTCTTCTCTTTAGACACCTGCTAGGAATCAAACCACAACTTCCACTGATCAAACGAAGCACAAGCAGGAAACGAAAGATCACACCAGTTGCGAACCGAACTCCAAACAACTTTAGCATTATCACAGTCAAAGAAGACATGGTTGGAAGACTCCACATTAGCATTACAAAGAGGGCAACCAATTGAGGGAATATCAATCCCACGTGAGGAAAGGTTAAGACGATGAGAAAGACGATCCAACATGAAGCGCCACATGAAAATATTAACCTTACGAGGAATGCAATTATCCCATTGAGTCGGCATATCCAAAGCAGGAAGTAAATGAGAATCAATAATGTGACGAGTAGAGCTGACGGAAAACATACCATCGTTAGCCATGGACCATCTAAATGCCAACTTTTATTTTGGTCCCTTGATCTCATTATCGAACGGCTAAAAGTGTATCCTATCCTTTTTACATTAAGAAATTATTTTACTTAAACTCTTTGCATATACATAGTTAATATCAAGGTTATAAATAGCGTGAGACGTGCATGGCCACGCCTCAAGCCTTAGGAGCCTTTGCGAAGCCATGGCGTATTTCAAGGCGTGACTATAGCGGCAAAATAATATTTATAATGTTATATAATAATATCATATTTCATATACATATCGAGTTTACAAAAGATGTTATGCATTAAAGCAATATGAACTTGTAGTCTTCGTGGTCATATACTCACTTCTACTTAAAATTGAGTTAAAAATTACTAAGCCCAAAAAGAAATAGCCCAAATATAAAATAGCCTAATTTTTTTTCTAAAAATGGCGCCACGCCTTGCAATTTAGCGTGCCTTTGCGCGCCTTTTGATGTCTTGACTCACGCTACGCCTAACACCAACGCCAAGGTCCATATCATAACGGCGAGGCTACGCCTCACACCTTGGCGACGCCTTTACTGCGCCAAGGCGCTCCTTTTAGAACGCTGGTTAATATCATTGCAATAACTTCCCTTATAACCAAGTGGCTAAGTCTATTTCTATAGACATGCATTAATACTTTCACGCACACATTAAAAAACTATCTACATGTATATGTCTAACACGAGGTTTTTCACTCGCGTTCCGTTATGGAGCGCGAAGTTTTACGTTAGAAAGTAGGGATTAACTTTGCAACGGAACGATAACTCGTATATTATTTATGTATAGTAAGTTAGTCATTAAGTACTAACTTTGCAAAAGAGTGATAACCCCAAGGACATTTTTCGTAAATCATTTCTGAAATTTTTTACGGAAACAATCCTTAGATTAGCGTTCCGTTGCAAAGTTAGTCATTATAGACTAACTTTGCAACGGACCGATAACCCCATAGACTATTTCCGTAACTTGTTGCTACTGTTATACTCTCACATTTTACTAGTCACTATTTTTGTATTATTTTTTTTGCCTTTTGCCTAATGACGCCTGATAATTGTTATGCATAAATAATAATTACTATATTACACATTTGTGGACAAATCCACTGTCGTTTTGACAGTGGGCCACATTGCTACAGTAACGAGCTTTTATTTTGGGTCAGCCCGATTTTTGTTTTTTTTTAAATTTGTATGCACAAAGTAGGAGGAAAAAAAATATTACAAAAGTTTCGATTTATTCAGATAAAAAAAATACCCGCGGAAACATCTTCGATACCTAATAACTTTAAAATAATCGATATGGTCACAAACGTACAACTCATTATATTAAAAAAAACCCATATAGCAAAAAAAAACACTTTAAACATGAGGCCCAACACATAAGCCATATAAAAAAAATTATTACTAATATACACATTTGTCGACAAACTAGCCTAAAATTCGCATAAAATGTGGCCCAAAATCTGGCCCAAAGTAAAAAAAAAAACTAGCCCAAAATTAGCCTGAAATCTGGCCCAAAGTAAAAAAAATACAAAACGGTCCCTCAACTTTTAACTATTTACGATTTTCTTACACAAAAAATCCCGTAAAAAATTAACAAAAAAAACACGTCAAGTTTTTATTGTTCACAACTTTTTTACATTCATCGGCCCAAATAAAAAGATATCGAACCGTCCAAAAAAAAGAAAATATTCGGGAAAAAATTAACCCGTCCCAACGCAAAAAAAAATTTCCCGAATCATACAAAAAAAGAAAATATCCGGGAAAAAATTAGCCAAAAAAAAACCAAAAATAACCTAATATCGGGTCAAAAGTAAAAAAAAAACTTAAACGACTCTCACCTTTTAACCTATTTACTTTTCTACACAAAAATTCCTGTAAACAAATTTACAAACCGTCAAAAAAAAAATATTCGGGAAAAAATTAGCCCGTCCCAACGCAATTTTTTTTAATCATAAAAAAAAAGAAAATATTAAAAATTAGTCCTGCCATAACGCATCGCCCAAAAAAAATCCGCGCAACGTAAAAAAAAAATTATTCGAAAAAAATTAGCCCCACCGCAACGCGCGGATTCTTTTGCTATTTGTACACAAATGTGTAATATAATAAAATAGGAAATTTATTCTCTGAAATTTGGAACTTTTGGACTGGGCCTTAAGGACCTGTTGGGCGATAGCCGATTCTGCCTTGGGGTCTTCTATAGGGCATGTCTTTGTTTAAATATATTCAAATCATTTCTATTCCGGTTTATATCAAAACAACGTTTACAATAAGATGGCGGGCAAACGAGCAACAAGCTGCGCCGCAACCCCTTTTTGGATGGCAAAACCAATCCAACGTATAAAAATTAAAGGTTTTGTAGTCTAGTGGGTCGAAAAATTACTTTGCACAACCCATTGAACCCTATTCAAAAACTCCTCTGCTTCGGGTGCTAGGAAACCAAATGTATCAAAAGCAAAATGGATAAACACGCGTTGATTCTCTAAACAAGCTTTCTCGTGTTTAGCAACTTTGCTCGATTCCGCTTTCAACGCAGCTTGTCCTGCAACAAATCCATTGTCCCTGAGCCCAACAAGAGGGGACACTCCTAGCAGGTTAGAGAAATTTGACGGTTCTGTTAGGGAAATTTGCAAAACCCCACAGGGTCGGTCATGAGTTTTTAGATGTTCTTGGCGAGATGATAAGCATAGAAAGTATTATCTTTTGACTTACAAACTAAAAACCACATATTGCCTATAAAACTTTGAGAACTATTTATTTGATGTACTTAGTGAATTATTCCCATTAACATTCACACAGAAGGATGTTGACGTAACACAATTCACACTGAATAAAGAATCTGTCCAGTTCATGTTACGAGACTCGGTAGAATAAACAGTAACTCACCCTATGATTTAGCGAAATTGAAGATGTTAGTTGCGGAACTGTATTCAAATGGTATGATAAGATCAATCCAGAATTTACTTAAGAAATGAGGATTAATATGAATTAACAACTAGAACTCCAATGGGTGAATTAGAGTTGAAATTGATTAATCGAGAAAAGTAGTTGAAGGATTACAAATGAGAGGAAATTGAGTTTGTTACGAGTAAGGATAATCCCAACTGATGCAATCAGTTGAGTATTATTACAAAAATCTAATGAAAAAGACTACCAGTGCCGTCTCAAAATTATTAAATTTTTTTGAGGCCCTGTGCGAAATTAGTCTTTCAAAAAGCTTTTCGAGAGGAATGTTATATATAAAGTGTCACCGTTTATAAAATATAATGTAAATAGTAATCTAAACATTTAACATATTACTTATTTAAGATATTTTCTCATCTAAATATTTTTTTTCGTGTAAAATATGTGTGCCCATGCATATAAATGTTAACGAGACAAATTTTAGGGCCCTTAAAAATTTTGAGGCCCTGAGCGGTCGCCCACCTTGCACACCCTCAAAGACGGCCCTAAAACTACTTACAACAGACTTTCCCAGTTTTCCCGCAGATTAAACTATCTTTATTTGTTTGACTTTGGTAGTTTAACTTCCAGTGTTGACTTTCGTAATTGAGCTCGTATCAGCTCCACCCCTCTTAAAATTTTTCTTTTCCTCAAGAAACAACATCAAAGTCTGGAAACCTTGCCATCAAATCTACATAAATCTCCCATAGTAGCTATTCACTTGGCTTGTTTGTTTCACTGAGTCAAAACATCGCAATCACTGGCTTATTGTTCAGTTTACTCAAACGTCGTTCCAAAATTTCCATTGGTTTGCATTACAAAAGACCATCATCTCTCAACTGTGGTAGTATTCCCATCTGATGCTCTTTGCCATGGCACTTTTTTAACTGTGATATGTGGAAAACTAGATGGATTTGACTATCACTGGGCAATTGCAATTTGTAAGCCACCTCACCAATCTTTTCCTCAATGACAAAAGGATCATAGTACTTAATTCAGAGTTTATGTTGTTGTCCTTGCTTGAGAGACACTTGCTGTCAACAAACCCGGTCAACAGGCGAAAACAACGAAATACGACATAATGACAAATCACAACACAAATACAAAAAAGAAATCTTAAAATGTCATTAATAGAAGTGTAATGATGACCATCAACCTCAATAACTTTGAGTGATGTCCCAAATCAAGAACACAACACATAGTCGCCAATTATTACAAACTCAAGCCCACGTAGGGGTCCATAAAGTCGTCTCTCGATCCACAAGAAAACCAAATCCAAAGCGTACATCAAATGCAAGACTTTTCAATCAGTTGGACAATTGTGCTATATGACAGTGAATATATGCATACCAACCCATGACTTAGCATCCCCGCTAATCATGTACCAAGACCTAGCATCCCCGCTAGTCTTAACCAGCGCGTACCAACGCTCTTAGGGCCGCGACCCCGATGACATACCACACCTAAGGCCTACCAGCTATAGCAATTAGGGTGAAGAACACAACCCTTGCATGCCAAACACAGTACATGCAAGTAAGATCTCATTACACATATTCACATAGCAGTCATAAGCACATAGATTGTCCTAAAAACGAAACCACGTTTTGCACAGTTCAAAACACATTTGAGTATCATTTCCCCCCAATGAGAAAAACAGTAAAAAGTGGGGCTACGAGAACTCACCTCAAGAAAATCGTCTCCACAGAAATCTCAGTATCACACAAGCAAATGCAACGACGTCCGCACACGACCTTGTCCAGTTAATGTCCCATTTTAATCACTCATTTTCAAAACCGTTTTTAAGTTTGATGCGCTAGAGGTTAGACGCTCGTTGTACGTTTATCTTAAACGTTTTATTGGTGTGATGGTTGATGACATGACTCCAAAATACCATGATCATTCATATCTCAATACAATATACTTATACTTACTATTTAAGAAAATAGATAAGTTACTTACAAGTAATTATTTATAATATAATATTATAAATATATTTCGATAAATCTATTCGGTACCCTTAATTACCATAAATATATCGTTTATACCATATGAAATGAAACGTTTATGTTTACTAAACACTTTGGAAAAGTTTCGAGAAAAAAATTATATTTTTCGTCTTTTAGTCCACTTATTAAAATAATAAAATAATAATATTTTATTATTAAAAATAAAATTCACGTTTTAGGTAAAAATTCTAAGTATAGACTTTTTACAAAATTTCGGCATGACCTGTACGTTTATATGACGTTTTCCAAGGTTATCAAACCTTATTTTCAAACACTTTTAACATTTCGACACTTTCCGAACCAAATTCCAAAAATCGCATTTCACCACGCTTACCAAGATATTTTCTCAATATGACTTCCAATATGGCTTCACAAATACATTTCGCTTTCCCAAAGTTTGCCAAAATCCCAAAATGACTAGTTACGGCTTATTGTGTCCTTAAAGCAGAACAAGCCCACATTTTAAAATGATAACAGATAGAGCCAATAAGCCGTAACTAGTCATCTTGGGAGTTTTGGCGAACTTTTGGAAAGTGAAATGTATTTGTGAAGTCATATTGAGAAAGTATCTTGGTAAACGTGGTGAAATGCGATTTTTGGAATTTTGTTCTTAAAGTGTCGAAAAGTTGAAATTGTTTGAAAATAAGGTTTGATAACTTTTGAAAACGTCATATAAACGTACGGGTCATGCCAAAATTTTGTAAAAAGTCTATACTTAGAATTTTTACTTAAAACGTAAAATTTTATTTTCATAATAAAATATTATTATTTTATCCACTAAAAGACGAAAAATATAATTTTTTTTCAAAACTTTTCCAAAATGCTTTGCAAAAATAAACGTTCTATTTCGTATAGTATAAACGATATATTTATGGTAATTAAGTGTACCGAATGAGTTTATCGGAATATATTTATTATATTATATTATAAATAATTTAACTTGTAATAACTATCTATTTTTCTTAAAAAATATAAGATATAATTATATTTTTATTAGGTACATGATGATCATGGTATTTTGAAGTTATGTCGTCAACCATCACACCAATAAAACGTTTTAGATAACCGTACAACGAGCGTCTAACCTCTGTGCATCATACTTAAAAACTGTTTTGGAAATGAATGATTAAAATGGGACATTAACTGGACTAGGTCCTTGTGCGTACGAGTCGTTGCATTGCTTTGTGATACTGAGATTTCTGTGGAGACATTTTCTTGAGGTAGTTCTCGTAGCCCCACTTTTTTACTATTTTTCTCATTGGGGGAAATGTTACTCGAAATGTGTTATGAACTGTGCAAAACGAGGTTTCGTTTTAGACAATCTATGAGCTTTAGACTGCATGTGAATATGTGTAAATGAGATCTTACTTGCATGTAACGTGTTTAGGCATTGCAAGGTTGTTTTCTTCACATCCTAATTGCTATAGCTGTAGCCTTATGTTGTATGTCATCGGGGTCGCGGCTCCTAAGAGCGTGGTACGCGCTGGTTAAGACTCGCGGGAATGTAGGTCTTTTTACATGATTCTAGCGGGAGCTATAGTCATGGGTTGGTATGCATATATTCACTGTCATATAGCACAATTGTCCAACTGATTGAAAAGTCTTGCATTTGATGTACGCTTTGGATTTGGTTTTCTTGTGGATCGAGAGACGACTTTATGGACCCCTACGTGGGCTTGAGTTTGTAATAATTGGCGACTATGTGTTGTGTTCTTGATTCGGGACATCACTCAAAGTTATTGAGGTTGATGGTCATCATGACACTTTCATTAATGCATTTTAGATTTATTTATTTTGTATCTTGTGTTGTGATTGATCATTATGTCGCATTTTCGTGTTTTTGCCTATGACGGGGTGTGACAGCAAGTGTCTCTCAAGCAAGGACAACAACATAAACTCTGAATTAAGTACTATGATCCTTTTGTCATTGAGGAAAAGATTGGTGAGGTGGCTTACAAATTGCAATTGCCCAGTGATAGTCAAATCCATCTAGTTTTCCACATATCACAGTTAAAAAAGTGCCATGGCAAAGAGCATCAGATGGGAATACTACCACAGTTGAGAGATGATGGTCTTTTGTAATGCAAACCAATGGAAATTTTGGAACGACGTTTGAGTAAACTGAACAATAAGCCAGTGATGTAAGTTTTGACTCAGTGAACAAACAAGCCAATTGAATAAGCTACATGGGAGATTTATGTAGATTTGATGGCAAGGTTTCCAGACTTTGATGTTGTTTCTTGAGGAAAAGAAAAATTTTAAGAGGGGTGGAGCTGATACGAGCTCAATTACGAAAGTCAACACTGGAAGTTAAACTACCAAAGTCAAACAACTAAAAGATAGTAATCTGGCGGGAAAGTCTGTTGTAGTCTTTAGGGCCGTCTTTAAGGGTGTGCAAGTTGAGCGACTGCTCAGGGCCTCAAAATTTTTAAGGGTCCTAAAATTTGTCTCGTTAACAATTATATGCATTGACACACATAGTTTTCACAAGAAAAAAAACATTTAGATGAGAAAATATCTAAAATGAGTAATATGTTAAATGTTTAGATAACTAATTACATTATATCTTATAAACGGGGACACTTTACATATACTATTCCTCTCGAAAAGCTTTGAAAAGACTAATTTCGACAAGCCTCAAAACAATAATAATAATTTTGAGACGGCACTGGTAGTCTTTTTCATTAGATTTTTGTAATAATACTCAACTGATTGCATCAGTTGGGATTATCCTTACTCGTAACAAACTCAATTTCCTCTCATTTGTAATCCTTCAACTACTTTTCTCGATTAATCAATTTCAACTCTAATTCACCCATTGGAGTTCTAGTTGTTAATTCATATTAATCCTCATTTCTTAAGTAAATTCTGGATTGATCTTATCATACCATTTGAATACAGTTCCGCAACTAACATCTTCAATTTCGCTAAATCATAGGGTGAGTTACTGTTTATTCTACCGAGTCTCGTAACATGAACTGGACAGATTCTTTATTCAGTGTGAATTGTGTTACGTCAACATCCTTCTGTGTGAATGTTAATGGGAATAATCACAATTACATCAAATAAATCGTTCCAAAGTTTTATAGCAATATGTGGTTTTTGTTTGTAAGTCAAAAGAGAATACTTTCTATGCTTATCATCTCGCCAAGAACATCTAAAAACTCATGACCGACCCTGTGGAGTTTTGCAAATTTCCCTAACAGAACCGTCAAATTTCTCTAACCTGCTAGGAGTGTCCCCTCTTGTTGGGCTCAGGGACAATGGATTTGTTGCAGGACAAGCTGCGTTGAAAGCGGAATCGAGCAAAGTGCCGAAACACGGAAAATGCTTGTTTAGAGAATCAACACCGTGTTTATCCCTTTTGCTTTGATACATTTGAGGTTTCCTAGCACCCGAAGCAGAGGAGTTTTTGAATAGGGTTCAACGGGTTGTGCAAAGTAATTTTTCGACCCCTAAGACACAAACCTTTATTTTTAGTAGGATTGGTTTTGCCATCCAAAAAGGGGTTGCGGCGCAGCTTGTTGCTCGTTTGCCCGCCATCTTATTGTAAACGTTGTTTTGATATAAACCGGAATAGAAATGATTTGAATATATTTAAAAAAGACATGCTCTATAGAAGACCCCAAGGCAGAATCGGCTATCGCCCAACAGGTCCTTAAGGCCCAGTCCAAAAGTTCCAAATGTCAGAGAATAAATTTCCTATTTAATATATTACACATTTGTGTACAAACTAGCAAAAGAATCCGCGCGTTGCGGTGGGGCTAATTTTTTTCCGAATAATTTTTTTTACGTTTCGGGGATTTTTTTTGGGCGATGCGTTATGGCAGGACTAATTTTTAATATTTTCTTTTTTTTTATGATTAAAAAAAATTGCGTTGGGACGGGCTAATTTTTTCCCGAATATTTTTTTTTTGGGACGGTTTTGTAAATTTGTTTACAGGAATTTTTGTGTAAGAAAATCGTAAATAGTTAAAAGGTGAGAGTCCGTTTTGTATTTTTTTTTTTACTTTTGACCCGATTTTAGGTTATTTTTGGGTTTTTTTTTTGCCTAATTTTTTCCCGGATATTTCCTTTTTTTGTATGATTCGGGAATTTTTTTTTGCGTTGGGACGGGTTAATTTTTTCCCGAATATTTTCTTTTTTTGGGACGGTTCGATATCTTTTTTTTGGGCCGATGAATGTAAAAAAGTTGTGAACAATAAAAACTTGACGTGTTTTTTTTTTGTTAATTTTTTTACGGGATTTTTTGTGTAAGAAAATCGTAAATAGTTAAAAGTTGAGGGACCGTTTTGTATTTTTTTTTACTTTGGGCCAGATTTCAGGCTAATTTTGGGCTAGTTTTTTTTTTTTTACTTGACCGTTTTTTTTTACTTTGGGCCAGATTTTAGGCTAGTTTTTTTTTTTACTTTGGGCCAGATTTTGGGCCACATTTTATGCGAATTTTAGGCTAGTTTTTTGGGCTAGTTTTATGGCCGTACTGTAGCACTGTAGCGTACTGTAGCAGCCACAGTGCAAAACGACAGTGGATTTGTCGACAAATGTGTATATTAGTAATAATTTTTTTTATATGGCTTATGTGTTGGGCCTCATGTTTAAAGTGTTGTTTTTTTTTGCTATATGGGTTTTTTTTTTTAATATAATGGGTTGTACGTTTGTGACCATATCGATTATTTTAAAGTTATTAGGTATCGAAGATGTTTCCGCGGGTATTTTTTTTATCTGAATAAATCGGAACTTTTGTAATATTTTTTTCCCTCCTACTTTGTGCATACAAATTTAAAAAAAAAACCAAAATCAGGCTGGCCCAAAATGAGAGTCCGTTACTGTAGCAAAGTGGCCCACTGTCAAAACGACAGTGGATTTGTCACTCAATGTGTATATTAGTAATATTGTTTATGTGTTCACTTAGCAGCCTAACCGCTTAGGAGTTAGGAGAGGCTCTGGGCATATGTACGGGTGGTAAACGTGATTATTTTGATATTGTAGTAAACTTACTTAACATTCCTATATTTTTTCTGTTTTTCATAATTTAAATAAAATACAATTAAGTTTCAAATTACAATTTTAAGTAAAGCTTAAACCGAACAGCCAGTACAGCGCAAGTCGCTCTGAAAAACCGATAAATACAGTTTATGTAAAGCTTAAACCGAACAGCCCAGTACAAGTCGCTCCGACAAACCGCCGAGAGCCGGATCGGTCGGTTATCGGCTTTTAAAAATAAAATTAAAAACCTACAAATGTATGTTGTGCTTTTGTTATAGAGATATTCAGGTTTCCGCTTTGTGTTTCTTCCATGTTTGTTCTAAAGTTTTGGACGTGTTTGTGTGCTTCTACGCAAATGCAGCCTATTAAGAGGGTGTAATATATACTTGTTAGCAAGCACTTGGTTAGATACATGCTAGGTACCTACTTTCAGTATGTGAATGGTAGGTTTTTTTGTTGTTTTACTATGTTTTTTGCCCCTGCATAGTTATCTGGTTTGCATAATAGCGAATTTTATTGTTTGGTGGAATATAAGCGAGTTTTTATAACAATCCTAAATCTAACAATCACAGGTAGCTAAAATTGGATTTCCAATCACATGTACCAACACCCATCCTATACCATCTACATGGATAGATTACCTCCAAATATCATATTCAACATCTTCTCAAGAGTACCCGTTAAATGTTTGGCTCGATCCCGGTGCGTATCAAAAGGATGGTGTAACTACATTGATGATCGTTACCTTGTGATCGTTCATGACAAACGACTTGTAGAAGAACCCACACCCATCTTATACCATCAGCATCTTTCTCGTGATAGAATAACCGGCAACCTATGTTTCCATATCATTGAATCTAAACAATATGGAACTTCTCATTATGTCTTGGAGCCGAAAGAGGGACCGTTTTTGGAGTATTTGCACAAGAAACCGCTCTCTAAGTATTCTATAGTCAGAATTGTAGTCCGAGGTTCTTGCAATGGGTTGATGTGTTTATCACAAGACGAAGATAATGTAATAACCTCGTTGGTTGTGGTCCATCCTCTAAGGAAAGAATGCTATGAGCTTCCATCGTTTCCGCTGCGTTTTGATAGGGGCATGGACAGAGAGTCTTGTGGGCTTGGTTTTGATACTTCCACCAACACTTGGAAGATGGTGTGTGTTTTGCTAAAAGAATATGCGCCACCAGATAAGCCTGATATGGTGAAGAAAAATCTATGCACAATGGTGCATGTATTTGGCACAAACTCATGGCGAGAAATACCCCAAGTCCCGTCTTATTCAATAACAGGTAAAGCCGTATTTGCTAATGGCTGTCTGCATTGGTTGGCGAGTTATTCTGACATCAAAACCGAAGATGGTGGAAGACCGGTGATATGGTTTGATGTAGAGAAGAGTTTGGGCTCATTGATCCTCCAAAAAGAATGTGTGATAAATGGAGAAAATATAGTTGCAGGTATCAAGTGGTTGATCTACATGGTGAGGTCGGATATGTGTGTACTAAGTCCATGGAGTTTTGGCTCTTAAACCACAAGAAGAAAGAATGGGTGCCACACTGTCGGTTTAAAGAAGAGATTGTTCCTGATGGCTACATAGATGTTATGGGGTGTTGGAATAAAGATGGAGATATATTAATAAGGAGCATCTGCGGCAATCCATTGTATGTGTTTTATGTTTACAACCTGAAAAGTGGTGTTTTACATAAAACCAACCTTGCTGGTTCACGGGCTTGTCCAGGTATCTTTATGTGTCTGAATACCCTGGCTTCAATCCATGGCATCAACACAAATTTCCTCCCAATGAAAACAACTGATGAAAAGCTGCCGAGATTTACTATCTTTTTGTTAGGGAGTAAAGTTTATATATTCGTGTTGCTTTCAATGTTTTTGTTCCAGATTAGTTTAGTTTCACAGACTCGTTGTTCAGTTTCCGTATCTTGTTGCTTCAGTTTGATTGGTTTCATATACTTGTTTCTAAAATTAAAAAACTTAAATCGAGAAATATGTTTAAATATGATTTTAATTCTTAAATCCTTAAACTTTTATCTTTTTTCGTTTATATCCTATAAGCTGATTATCTCGCAGGGACTACAAATGGAACCCGTAAGTGTTACATTGTCACATCAAAACCACGATTTCGCAAGTATAATTATTTATCGCTATACAATGTTGTTTTGCGCGGGTATTCGTCTAGGATACATAAATATATTTATCCCAAAACATACAAACATGTATATAAAACTTAGAATCAATTAGGTAGACACAAAGAGATATATAAGTAAGGATGGTGTTTTTATCGTAAGTGGTATCTTTATATCGGTGGCACGGTTGCTAAATATAGTTCATCCCTCAATTATTGGAATTTTTTTCAAAGCATATAAAAACCATAATAAGCATTGCGTTATCATCTATATTTGACTTCATTTTGTAATGAATCTTCTAACTTTATGTTTTGTGACTAGGCATTCTGGTGTGTGACTAGTTCCAAATTGCGACATTTATAATGGAAAATTTTGCTAAACTCAGTAGTATTGTTACAAACTTAGCATATATGTTGTATTGATCATATGTTTTTTTTATTGTACATAGGATATTAGGATGGAACGAGTTGAATCGGGCCTGAGCCTCCTAAAGCTTCAGCTCAACTCGTTTATATATAAAGCTTGAGTTCGGGCTTGAGTTTGTTTCGAGCCTCATATTTTGATTGATTTCAATTAATGTGGAAAAAATAGTATTTACTCCGACCTAAGTGAATCTGTTTTCAAATTGACTAGAATAAAACCCGAATTATATAATTTTATCTTATTTTCATTTAATTATATAGACTTTTAACACAAAACAAATTTTTATGCTTAAAAATGATTTATAGTACGGAATCGAGACTTTTGGTATATAACTATATGAAGAAAAAAAAAATTGTGAATTCGGTTTTTGGTTCAGTTT